>CM052207.1:3436358-3595054 GCA_028454225.1 Lasioglossum leucozonium | reverse complement strand
ATTTGACAAAATAAATACTTTAATACTATTCAATATTTTAGACTTTATTCGGCTTTGATAAATATTTAATTCAACTATTTAGATTCTTGACATAGAAATATTTTATTATGATTAGAATAGAACATTTTGTTTTGTGATTAAAGGTGGAGAAAATTTGGCGAAATAAATAGTTTAAATACGATCGAGTATTTTAGGGGTAAATTGAGGGGTAAGACTTACACTCTATAAGTACGTAAATTCACAATTTTTTTCTCAAGCTAAGAGGCTTCGTAAAGTCAACTATAAGAGTAGTCAATATATCACTATTCCAATTTGCACCGCCTAACCGTCCGAATAAATTTCCTCGGAGATGCAATCAACCGTCGTAGTTCATCACGTCGGCATATCGAGTAAGAGGGTGAAACGTAGCAGCGATCCACAGCAATCCGTCGTTTTGCTCGATTACACTGTCCTCTTCTGAGCTGAATCCGTTGTTCGATCAACGATAACGTCATTTTCGCGAACGGCTTCGCGTCCGTAGGCAGATCATGTCCTCGGCCTAGAAATCATCGATCCTCGTCATCTCTGTTCCGCATATCGCAATAACTCAGAGCGAAACGTGCTCGGCAGAAGTATTGCAGCCATATTAGTCATAATTACAGACTCCGGATTTTATGCGTTTATCACAAAAATGAGTAAGTGCAATCTCAAACAGTGAGAAGATTAAAAGACTTTAACATTATTATTATAATTCAATAGAATAATTATTAGTAAAAATATAAATTTGTATTTACCGCCTACTCTTGCAATCGCTGTGTTTTATTTTGCATAGATAACCGGAGTCTAGTCATAATCATTAGCGTTTTTTAATTCCTATTTACGAACATTTCATTTCGTTTACAGCTGCCGGAGTTCCCATCGTGCCGTACGTTGATGTTCATCCCAAAAATATTTAATTGAGGAATTGGATTACCACCTCGATTATCCGAACAGCTGACGTCCCTAGTCTCCCTACATCCGTAGGCAACATTATTTATTGCACAAATCAATAAACATTTAATCCAGCATTGTAATTAACTTTTCTGTTGTACGAATTTTCAGATTTTCCTGTTTGGATCGTAGAATCGAGGTTCCAGTGTACCGATCGTCCATCAGGAGACGTCAGTGAGACACTTGTAGGGACCACGTGACATCCCTACTCCGCGGTGCACGTCTTCCGCAATTGGCCTAATCGCTTGACGAAGATAGAGCGACGTGGTGACGCTAAGAGCTTCTACATCGACCGTTCCCGCCAGAACCTAAGCGCAAGAGTGGGGCGCAGCCTGGCATCTGGTCATGCTGATCCTCCTGCGCCCCACTGTCGAAATCACTGCATCTTCTGATGGACGATCAGTACATACCGTTGAACGGATGAAAGATGAAAGAAATTCACCATTCTTTTATATATGAAATTATGAATCTTTAAAAAATCAATGCGTACATATCACTATAATAATATCTCAGGTCCTCCCCACCAAGCTCCTGTGGAGTGTAGGAGAGGTGGGGGAGAAGTTACGCGAGGCAGAGCACGGTAGGGGCAATGTGAAATAGTTGAGAGTGGGGGGACCGGTACACTGGTAGTGGGGGTCGTGAAGCGACAGGGGAAGAAGTTGCCTGATCTACAACGATCACACAATATAACTAGTTGAACATTACGGTTTATTTAAACGCTGACCTGGCTTGATGTCAAACAATTTCTTGTAAAATCTATAACGTGGCAAATTCAAAGGAAACGGGGCGCACATTTAATGAAAATGTTCTTTTTTTCAAATTGTCAAATAATTTGTCAAAGAATATACACCGGACACAGGTTCGTGATTTATACATCCTTTCTTAAACGATGTGGCACACACGCAACCAACTTTTTATGACAATTAAACGAATAATATCTCTTTATTGCGTTTAATATTATACGAATGAGGAATGAATAAGTAATTAACAATGAATACGTTAATAACGCACGTTGCTTTAAATGTCGCCGCCGGATATTTGCAAATTGAAACAAAAAATTCTTGTCAATTCGTAATTAAACATATATCGAGTTTTTATTAAAGCGAGGAGGATTTTCCACGATTCCGGCAGAAACGTGGGAATGGCGCGGCATGTTCGGTTCCATTCAACGATTCGATCTCGATGTCAGATAAAACACCAGATTTTGTATCTCCGCAGTTCGTTCCCCGGATTTTTTCTTCGTCCCGTATCAATATATACCACGAAATCCATCCAATGCCTAACACGCTCTCACTGATTGCTGAAATAACGTTGCTAAATCAACGATTTATTATTGCCCCGTGTAGCAATAACGTGGCCAATACGAAGCTGCCACTGATGTCGAGATGCGCCCGGTATGACAACGTTGCGGTAATATGAATAGCTGGCCCAGATACGAATGTGTTGATGAGCACTATAAAATATTCCGCTATTTTTTCCGTCGATTTATCAAGCAAAGAAACCGATACACGATGCCGGACAAAAGAAAGTTTAAATAATATTGTATACGACAACTCCCTCAATTTTTACAATACTAAAATTTTATTTCAAAGAAGCAATTAATTTTTTAGAAATATTTACATCTTATAAAATAATGGAAGCTAAAAAACAACAAAAGGGGATAGGATAGTTTATTTATAACATTAAATTTGACCGAATGTAGAACGGCTTTGTCCATCGATATCATATCAATTAATATAAATATTAGATATATGAAACATAAATATTTGTGACTGTAGAAGTTCTTCTCGAAAAAAATTTTCAACACACTTTAATTGATGGTCATTCGAGGCCAAAGGTCTTAGCGAAGCAAACTTCTTTACCGTCTCCACTATTTTTGCAAACTGAAGTTTTATTTTTAAGAACCGATGAATTTTTTAAAAATATCTACATCTTATAACATTTTGAGCGAGAAAACTACAAAAGGCGATAGAAAATTGATAGTTTATTGAAATCAATGAAACAAGTAAAGAAACTGGGTGGACGAAAGTAAGTTAAATTCTACATTCTTGTGATTGCAATTTTTATATTCAAACATATTGTTAATTTCATCACTTTGCAGGACTTAGAACTCCTTTGTAATAATTTCACAGAATGAAGAATGTGTACAGGGTGTCCAAAAAATGTTATACTTCCCTGAAAAGGGTGATTCCTGAGGTGACTTGAAATAACTTTTTCCTTTGCGAAAATGTTCTCCGCAGTTTCGTTAAGGAGTTATTAACAAAAAGCACGGACCAATCACAGCGCAGCTACAGCGGTCGAGCTGATTTCCGTCCGCTGTAACCGTGCTATAATGATAAATGATTTAGAGGATCAGATAAAGTTTTATATTATAAATATAATATTATGTTACATATTATTGTTATAATAATTACACGTGCATTTAAAGAGAATAATATCCCCTTACACTTTTATAGATATTACTGTGTCACTCTATATCGGATAAGAGAGTCATATTTCCCAATGTATCGTTTTTCTTATCGTCCGTTAATGTTCCAATCTTATTTTTAAGTTAACCTTTTCTATTTTTTGTAGCTGACTATATAGACGCATTGAGTGCAAATCTTGAGATAACATGTTTTTAGATTTCAATCATTATTATTATTTTTCTACAATCATTAGATCAATGTTGAAAAAAAGAACATTAGAACAATTTACAATAAGAACTTAATCGCCAGTTAATTGAAACTGTATCCCAAATACAATTATCAAAATTTATTTTTTGAAAATTGTTTCATTTAAATGCTAAATTCATTTCATACTAGGCCTATGCCGGGGTCACTTCTGACCCACGCCGATATTTCTTACTAATACATATTGACACGGTCGCTTAAGCATACTGTCACTGCAACAAGATGAAGATTTGTTTCCTACTATACCTTATCCCTTTTAAGATGCAATTCTCCCCTTCTCCGACGGCGAGAATCCCCACGCTTCACACGTTACAATGTCACGTGACTGAACCGGTAATAACAGAGAGGGGGTAACTGTATTCCCCTCAATTCCCCGTCACCAATGACTCTGGTATAATATACGAACGGCTAATTAGTATTTAATAATTTAAGGTAATTAGAAATTTAAATAATATTTAAAATGAATTTCTCTAAAATTAAATTAGCTTCGATCAATAATCTACAATTTTATAGAAATCTGCACGAGAATCGATCTTCGAATTTCGTAATAAATGCTTTAACGTGAAGAAATATGTCTTAAAAAATGGATTTAATATTCACAGACAAAAATATGGAATAAACAATGTACTAAAATGTAATGTAGAATTTTGTATGATAAACAGTTCGTTTACACCTAATCGTCAGAAAAAATGATTTTTACCATTTCAATCGGGGGAGAAATTGTTTGTCGAAATTGTGGTAGCTGTCGCTGAAGCTAAGCGACAATCTGAGAGTCTCTGCCCTTAAAAAGACGACCGAGCACGGTTGTCAAAGTAAAGGACAAACTTTGAAAAGTTCATTGTTGAGCTGTTACGAAAGGGCGGGAATAAATAATCTACATAAATATTTTCTAAAATGGCGAAACGTCGAATAACTCGTACGCTGTGTATATGCAAGCCCCCCGGGTGATTGTTACTATCATCATCATCCGCGATCGCTCTTCCATCAGCTATGACATCAAGGCCGCATCTGCCGTAATTTATCATAACAAGAACGTTAAGTTCGTGACGCTGCTGGAGGAAAGAAAAATATGAAAAAGGGACACGAGGATGACAATGAAAAGACAAAGGAGATGGGTCTTCAAAGAGCATCGAGAAAAAAATGTTGATAGCACGATCACGACCGAATTATATATACGAAATACTGCCCGAACAGCTGAACACTATTAAGCGATCGTTCAATTAATTATATCTGATTGTGATCGAGGATAATTGTAATGACATTAATGGCTAAATCGGATTTCGTTCTAATGCAATCGTACATTTATTCCGCTGCAATCACCGATTAAATTCTCACGTAAGATTGAATGCGCTCGTCTTAGATTATTAGCTGGTGCATTCTGAAGAAGCTAATCAATTTAAACTTCATGCCTGCGCGAGAACGCTGCATTCTTCGGAGTAGAACATTTTTCAAAATTTTCAGCTGTCTCATTTTTCAAAATTATGCCTGTTAGATGCTGATGAAGCAAATCACTCTAAATCCTATTTTTCACAATTTTCAACTGCTCTAATTTTTCATAATTGTCAGATGTTGGATACTAAAGAAGCAAATCAATTTAGATTTCGATTTTTGCCATTCTTTACAATTTTCAACTGCTTTCATTTTTCAAAGTTATTAAATGTTCGATACTGCAGAAGCAAATCAATTTAGATTTCGATTTTTGTCATTTTTCGCAATTTTCAGCTGTTTTCAGTTTTCAAAATTGTCAAATGTTGGATACTGAACAAGCAAATCAATTTAAATTCCATTTTTCGCAATTTTCAGCTGTTTTCATTTTTCAAAATTGTCAAATGTTGGACACTGAACAAGCAAATCAATTTAAATTCCATTTTTCGCAATTTTCAGCTGTTTTCATTTTTCAAAATTATCAGATGTTGGACACTGAAGAAGCAAATCAATTTAGATTTCGTTTCTTACCATTTAGTCAATATTTTCAGCTGTTTCTATTTTTCAAAATTGTCAAATGTTGGATACTAAAGAAGGAAATCAATTTAGATTTCGATTTTTGCCATTTTTCGCAATTTTAAGCTGTTTTCATTTTTCAAAATTGTCAAATGTTGGATATTGAAGAAGCAATTCAATTTATAATTGATTTTTGCCATTGTGTTACAATTTTCAAAATGTAGTTGTCCCACATTTTCTTAATACCTGATCTCGTAGATTCAGTTATCAATATACTGTGAACGTTTATACAATTTTAAATTTTTCTACACAAATTTTAACGTAGTAAAATTAACTAAAATCTTATTTTTAATTGGTAGAGCCTTCCTAGATGAAAACTAAATAAAAATCGTTCTAAATTCCACCGAACTTTGTATTCTAGCATTTTTTGAAAATGTTCACAAGGCATAAATGCAGAAAGATCTAGTTACCAATCAATATTATATGCAATAACAATTTATTCGAATGGTAAATTAGTAATAAATAGACATATCGATTGAATAATAATTTATTCAAATGGTAGATTAATAATAAATAGACATACAGATTGAATAATAATTTATTCAAATGGTAGATTAATAATAAATAAAAAGCAGTGAAAAATTAGAAAAACCTTATGTTGTTTTCAGTCTAAAAAACAGTATTAGGTGATTAAATGAATGTTTATTTAACGTCTGCTTCCCAGAATCGAAGATTTTCATTTTGTGTTCAATTTCTGGTTACAAATTGAACACAACGAAATCAAATTTATTCCGTTTTGTCGATCGTAAATAATATCTAATGAATCAATTAATGATTTCGGCGCTACAATCCAAAATGGATCGAGCCTGTAGCGCCGAAATCATTAATTGATTAATTAGAAATCGAATTTGTTTATCGAAGGTAAATGTTTAGCGAAATCTGGCCAGATAAAGAAAACAAAGCAGAATTATCACGACTTCGTTAGATTAAATTTTACTGAACGCTGATCTCCCGATCGACACCCCCTCTCCTCCTCGATTCCTCCCCTCCCGGCGTTCACCCCACGTTCACCAAGAGTCCTACCTGGTAGCATCCTCTTGTACTCCCGCGAAGACTTTCTCCGAAAGACGGCCAACTATATAAGCCAGATCTCCGATGTTTGAACCATGTTAGACGAAATCTTACGGATGCGTCGAGTAGGCTACGTAGCCTCCGCGACTAGATCTGATATATCTCTAGTTGTATTTTTCGTCACCTCCGTTCAATATCCATCATAGACACGTGAACGCATCGGGGAAAAAGTCCGCCCGTGATTAAAGGACAGTTCGTGTATGTGAATTGTCGTCCGGCTCTATTTTTGATACATCCACGATCGTCAGCCATGAGGCCCGCAGGAAGCTGGGCCTCTCTGGCAGCGACCGTACTCGCTACGGCCCTGCTCTTGCAGAACATCCACGCTGAGGGTAAGAAATCCATAAAACGTCCAATATCCTCCTCCCCGTTGAACATTCGCGTTGACAGTCCGCGACGTTCAATTCTCTCGTAGACGAGATCCAGCGTATAATCAGTTTTTGCACGAATCCTTGCCGATGAATTTCGCTTTCTCTATTTTTCCACGGTGTAACCTTAATTACGGTATAATTTAATTAGCAGACGGCGGATCTTGCGGATTAAACACCCGAATTGCAACTGATCGGGGTGAAATAGAGATTTTTAATAAATAATATTTTATAATAATGTTTTCCGATTGCACTCGTTTGTAATTGGACACTCTTTTAAGTTTACATTTTCTATTTCCGTATAGCGTGAAATTAATGATTGAAATTTCAATGATAACAGTAATCGTTAATTGACAAATTGTAAACTGCTTACAATAATTTCGAGCAAGTAGGAAAAGGAAGTTCGAAAAAACGTTATGTAACATCGTAAAATTTATCCTTTTACTTCCGAATAAAATAATTGTATAAAACGACACGGATTAATAATTATATACAGATAATTTTAATTCACTTTTGCGCATTTCAGTTCTCGGAAGTTTGGTACATTCGAGAAAAAAATTAAATTTTGGATTGTTTACATGATGTTTATTACAACAGAGTACCCTCTTACTTTAACATATATAGTGAACATATCGTGATGTGCTATAACCCAGTGTCCTACGTTAGAAACATTAGTTTATTATAAATTCTGATAAAAGAAATGATAAATCGATTACTACTTAATATGTCATTATTTTAAAGTGATCAAATAGAAATTTTTCAATTAACATTAAAATTAAGTTTATAGATACGACTGTCAAATTAATGGTAAAATACGAACATATTGTTGTAGAATATTTAACTAATATTTTACTTAAACTGTGAAACGTGCGACTTAGTAATTATTGTTACAATATTCTAACAAAACAAGACTAATATAAATACAATAACAATCAATAGACTGCAGATCTTTACACATTTATGGCTTCCGAAATTTTTCAAAAAATACTGGGATAAAATTCGACAGAATTTAGTACCATTTTTATTTATTTCGGATCTACTACCACTGAACATTCTATTTGGAAAAATTGAGAATTGCATAAACATCCGCAGTTTAATAATCGAATAAAACTAAAGTTTTGCACTGCAATGTAATTCAAAAACTCCGACGTAAACTCTTCGACAAGATCCAAATGGAAAGTTGAAATCTCTGTAAAATAGTAGAAAGTTTGGATAGACAATTCAGGATAATACGCGACTACAATAAGAAATTATTTTCGCTGCTAACAATCGGTATGCATTCGATCGAACGTCATTAATAGACGGCGGATTTTATTTATTTATGACAGAACTGAGAACAGATGCAATTTAACACGGTAAAAAGTTTAGACGAACTTAATAATTATATCATTTTCAATCTATTAAACGTATTAAAAAAGGAAATCAATTTCTATTCTGAATAGTTGCAATTCACATAGACAATCATACATAAAAATCCGCTGTCCAGTCATTAAAATCCTCCAATTATATGGAATGATCACGTGTAAAGGTAGTAAAATTGTTTTTTATTAAATTTTCTATTAAACGTATTAAAAACAGAAAACAATTTCTATTTCAAATTGTTGCAATTCAGATAGACAATCATACATGAAAATCCGCTATCCAGTCATTAAAATCCTCCAATTATATGGAATGATCACGTGTAAAGGTAGTAAAATTGTTTTTTTATTAAATTTTCTATTAAATGTATTAAAAACAGAAAACAATTTCTATTTCAAATTGTTGCAATTCAGATAGACAATCATACATAAAAATCCGCTGTCCAGTCATTAAAATCCTCCAATTATATGAAATGATCACGTGTAAAGGTAGTAAAATTTTTTTTTTATATTTATAATCTATCTATCTAAATACAGTTTATAGTTTATCAATAGTGAAACCAGCTCTATCCTTTTTTTAGTACAGTGTTTTATGTAACTTGTTGAATTTATTTTTATACTGATAATATAATCTTCCACAAACCTCTCATCGCCGAGTAAATTAATGTTGCTTATCGGATGACGTTTTCAAAGGCTGTAGAACCTCGAAAATCCTAGAACAACGTAGAAAGTTGAGATAAGCAATTCGGGGTAATACGTGATCCTGATGTCCAGCGTTAATGCGATGGTTAGCGATACGTGATGGAACTATTGCTCGGCACTCTCACGGATTAAACCGGGCAAAGGATAAACATTTCACGCGATCCCCACGCGATAAGTTTCTCTTTGGCAACGGACATCCGGCGGTGAATAAAAATTAGACGCGAAATTGAAAAATCAGGACACGACTCGGATATACTGTGGATCGCAGTGATATTCAGACACTTTTGAACGACCAATCATTTTTTTAACATCCGACATTTTTTTCAGAAGTTAGAGCAATTAATTTGTTACAAGACATGGAGAAAAGATTTTGGGAAAATTGGTCAGAATTACAAAGAAAATACTGAAATTGTTGTTGACAACTTTTTGTGGATCTGTGTCGATTATATTCCGAAAATTTCATTGAAAAACTTTCTCAATAATTTTATAAAGCTGTGAATAATACAGCAGTATTTTAAAATCCTTTAAACGTTTTCACTGTTTTCTCATAAAACCCGCAGTTATACAGGGTGTCCGAAAAATGTACTTAATTGAAAGAGGTGAATCCTGACGTGATTTCAAACAACTTTTTCCTTCGCGAAAATCTTCTCCGCGGCTTCGTTGACGAGTTATTAACACGGGCCAATCAGAACGCGGCTGTCTCGGAATCCGTTTGCCATAAGCGCACTCCGATTAGTCCATGTTTTTCGTTAATAACTCCTGAACGAAGCGGCGGAGAAAATTTTTGCAAAGGGGAAAATCACTTGAAATCGCCTCAGGAATAAATAGAGTGCAACATTTTTGGGACACAAAGTGAGTGAATAAAATTACATTAAAGCGAAAAATGTACGTTTCTTTTAAATTTCTTTCTACAGTGATTCTATTGATTTCTGTTAAGAGGATGTACCTAAAATAGACAGCCAATATTGAAAAGCATGCTCGATACAATAAGTAAAATCGATATCGTTTGAAGACCATCCATCATTCGCTTATTCGATGGGGTACAGAACACCAAGCTTGGAAATAATTTGAAAGGGATTTTCCTTACAGTTCTGATATTTCATAGAGTAGAATGCCGTGGAAATAATTCTGGTTCGTTTTTATTGCTTGTATTAATAATCGAAACAGCTCGATAGATCCAATATAAAATAAATTATGGAAATATTCGAACGTCGATAAAAGGGATCTCATATTCTTTGGAAGTATTCAAATCCGTACTAATAGAATTTTCACCCTCGCAGTTCTAGGCCCGGGGTCATTCCTGACCCACGCCGATATTCGTGACAAAAATGAATAGGCGTAATTTGAGACGGTAAAAATATTAGAAGAATTAAAAAATTATATTATTTTCAACCTATTAAACGTATTAAGAAAGAAAATCAATTTCTGTGTCAGTTTGTTAGAAAGTAGAAAATTTTTAGTTTACCAGACCACGGATTTCTATGGAAAACTGTTTAAATTAATTGTAAGAAACCAGAGCCACATAAACGTTTATTTATTTAATAAAATATAAAAGATTATTAATAAATAATCTTAGTCAATTGAAAATAACGCGACAATAACTAAATGTTTTTAAATGTGCTGATTGTTGTCACGAGTGCATACAATCCGTCTGCTGATCAGAATTAATTGTGCACAGAGACAATTGTTTGAAGACAATCGGTTTTCTCTAAATTTTTATATATTTATTTATTATTGCTTTAAACCAAATGGTTTATATAGCAAGTACAATATTATTACACGTATCTTCAAGTAAGTTTTCCCCTTTGTATTAGTTCCTTCTTAACCCTTTTAGTGCCGGGCGAAATGGAGGTGCCTATGCGAGAAAAACCGGCCGAATTTCACAGTTTTACAAGGGTTCGGGAAAATGCTTATAAAAACCAAACGAGAAACGATATTTACATGATTCAAAAAGCTGCGTATTATAGATGAAATACAGAACGAAACAATGACACTAGTTTTTTTGTACTCATTTGAGATAGAGTTCTCCCGCAATGCGAATAGTAAAGCGCTACGAGGCGCGGGCCGATATATCGGCTCTGGCACTTCTCGCGAGTGTAGCAGGAGCCGATATATCGGCTCCCGGCACTCAAAGGGTTAAGTAAACCTGATATAGAAGGTCTGAAAATAATTTATAATTTTCTCTAAATTTTTAGTTATGCTCCGAGTTTAATGCATTTACGATCTAAAGAACGCATGAGATTTAAAGCAGCAAAACAATTAGAATTAGATAGAATATTTAAAACAGTAAAACAATGATATTCAAGAAAAGAAAGAAATTTCTACTCAGCTCTTGGTTTCCGAGGAAAAAAACTATGAACAATCCAACAAGCTTGATCGAATATTCCGACGACGTCTTCGACAGTAACTCCTGCGAATAATCTTAGAGGTCTGGGTAAGCTTAAATAAAAGAAAAGAAGAAATAATGATGAAGTAATTTGGACAAGCGACATGTTCGCCATAGCAGCACTTTCAAGGAACAATAGCTAAACAATTGTCTCCTAACTCGAAGCGAGAAGATCGTTCCCTACGATACGAGCTAACAAGGAGGGGACATAATCTTGACGATCGGTTTTTTTAACGGAACTAGGCTTAAATTGTAGAGACCGACGAGTATAAACAATGTGTAATTAGCTGTGCCCAGCCAGCCATTTTTCTATGAAGAATTACTTCGAACGTTAAGATTTCAACACCGTCCGTGGCGATTCTGTTCACAAGTGAAAACTTGTGACAGAGGAGAAGAATATCGTTTTTCCTTGAAATGATTTTTAAGATTCGGAAAACAAGTTTGCTTATCGATAATATCTTGCGAACACTTCATATAGAATTATTAAACATGGATTTGCGACACAGTACGCATTAGGGTTGGGTACATTTCATTTAACATACAGTAATAAATAATCAGATGAAATAATTAATTGTTTTATATGTTTTAGCTGTTCATAAGCATATAATACATATCATATCTTTTATTTTTATTGTATTAGAAAAATAGAGTACATATATGTATTCTGTTTATTTAATTAAAAAGAATAGGATATATATTATATCTATTTTGTTTATTTTATTTAAAAATTAGAAGATATGTCATATCTATCTATTCTGTTTATTTTATTAAAAAAAAAGAATATGTCATATCTATTCTGTTTATTTTATTTAAAAAAATAGAATACATGTCACATGTATTCTTTTATTAGAAAAATAGAATAAATATCGTACATATAATTAAAGATCAGACACTGTTTATTGTACGTTCACTTTGTGGAAGAGGTTCGAATAAACAGTTTATAAATGCTCGTCTGTCGGCGGAAAATATAGGTCAACGAAATAGGAATTACAAAGGAATTTGAAAAATCACGTGCCTTGAAAGAATTAGAAGCCATTCCTCAATGAGCAATGAACAACATGTTAAGATGAAAAAGAAAGTGAACACGTCATACATCCATAAGGATAGTATGTACATATGTATACTGTAAAACGTCATCGGAGAAGTATTCTAATCATGACAATATTTTAGATATAATGACTACGGTGACGAAACATTCTGTGCAATTACTATTTTCATACGCTGAACATTCTCCACAGGCTCAAGTGTATAATCATATCGCAATTGTGTTTCTCGATGGAAATTGGTTACGATCTACTTACGATTTCGTGCTATATGTATAATCTGTTTTAAATCGCGGAGTTCGGTGTACATATATACAATGAACTTTCTTGTTCATTTAATTAATCAGTGAAATTTCACGTTACGTAAAGAAACGGTATGTTTTTTGTTAATTATTCGTTATG
This sequence comes from Lasioglossum leucozonium, assembly GCA_028454225.1. Classification (NCBI taxonomy): domain Eukaryota; kingdom Metazoa; phylum Arthropoda; class Insecta; order Hymenoptera; family Halictidae; genus Lasioglossum; species Lasioglossum leucozonium. The sequence continues at coordinate 3,582,082 of CM052207.1, read as the reverse complement.
CAAACTTTATCAATTAGTGTATAATATTTCATCACTTGAAAAAAAAAAGAATTCAACGCAACGATTCAAATATCCTTGATAATTTACGAAATTCACAAAACTATTTTGTTATTAAGATTACACTCGATGTATAAAAGATTATTTTCCAATATTAACTATATTATTTAAATAATTATTTTAAAAATTTCATCGACGTAAATCTATTAAATTATTACATAAATATAATATTTAAAAAATAAATATATTATTTAAAAAATGTCATTGACGTAAATCTATTAAATTGTTGAGATGGCCGATTTTTAATAGTTTAACAAGCACAATTTTGCCTGAATAAACTTATTAATCAAAGCTTTGTTAGCAACATATTCTGTCAATAAATTAGAAGTTTCTTGACTTGTATTATAGAAATTTTCTGGTCGTTCACGTTCTTCATTTAGAATATTGTCATTTCAATTTTGTGGTTTTTTTTACTGAATAGTGTGTTGATTAATTACCGAATTTTTACCAAATAATACTTATCGTCGTCAACTGCATCGGTCGTAGGTGAAATAAAATTGACGTAAAAAGTAAAATTCGATATCCCAATACATCAATAAAGTCATGATATACAGGGTGTCTCATTCAGGAATCATCCCCTTCAAGGAAGTAAAACATTTTTGGACACCCTGTATATTGTACTTGAAGATCGTAATAAAATCGGACAATCTAATAGCTGGACAGAAATATTTCCAGAACAGGAACAGATGTTGCAACAGAAGTATTGAAATGAAGGCGCTTTTGAACGACGAGTAAATTATAATAAAATTTGGATATTCAATTAGAGCTACATCTCTGAGAAAGTACGAAGACGGAGTATAATCAAGAGCGTATTTGATTAGAGACAACACTCTGGCTCCCGTGATTTCAAAGGTATCTCGACGAAAGGTGTGCATAGAATCACTAAGAGAACAGAGTGTAAAGTTCTAAACTACTTCTCGTGTGAATAATTACGAAGCTTAATCACGCGGGAAAATCTCTGAGTCTTACAAAATGACTGCGCGTTTGAAAGACGTAACGATAAAACAGCTAGAATGCACTTTAATGTATTTTAAACTACTATGTACAGTGGATCCGAAAATTATTTGTACATTATTAATATACAATTAATATTAAATATTAATAAAATCAAAATAGTCTTTGTACGTAATTATATGTCCAGATGTAGCAGTAAAAAAAATCAGTCGGTGATATTGGAGATGTAATAATGTTGTTGGAAAACAAGAAATATTTCAGAAAAATGATATTTTAGACAATCGCCCCACCAATACTGTGTTTAGTTTTTTATCCAAACAATCTTCTCCGACTTCGCAAGTGTTGTAAAATCATAAACGTCTTTTTTAAAGAGATAAGTCAGTTATACGGTAATAAAATAAACATTATAAACTTAGCTAACCGTTACATAGTTTTACAATGTCTACTAAAAGTGAATATTTACAATTAATTCCTATCAGATTTTCTCGCTATAATCATTGATATGCTGGGGTTTCTGTAATTTAAACTAAAGGCTTTTAGTTGGAAGAATAAATTGATGTATAAAATTTTATAGAGGTACACTTAACAATATGAAAGCTAACTGGAATTAATGAGTTTGATGGCATTTGAAACTAGTAAACCAATTAATTTCGTTGTGAAGAATATTTTCAAGTATTAAAATACATAAAATATACTAATAAATATTTAATAATAAGGGTTATATCATTAATATTAATAATCATTAATACCCTTCGAAATGATTCCACATTCCATTTGTAACTATTCGGTGTTCCCATTACATTCCAGCAATTTGTTGCAGCAATGACGCTATTTTAGACTGTTAAATTGCATTTCATGGTTACAGTAATTTACGGAGAGCCCTGAAAACAAACTGGAGCATCTAATGACAAACAATTTATTTTCCAGCGCCGATTTCGGGCAGCTACTTACCCCCGTCGACCAGCTACGGGACGCCAAACTTAGGCGGAGGAAGCTTCGGTGGCAGTCCATCTTCCAGCTACGGTGCTCCATCCGGTGGTGGTGGTCGCCCATCATCGAGCTACGGTGCTCCTAGCGGTGGTGGTGGTGGTGGTTACAACGGTGGCGGCGGTGGCGGCGGTTACAATGGGGGTGGCGGTGGCGGAGGACTGTCGTCCACTTATGGTGCTCCAGGATTCGGTGGTGGTAACGGAGGAGGCGGAGGAGGACCGTCTTCCACTTACGGTGCACCTGGATTCGGTGGTGGCGGTGGAGGAGGACCATCGTCCACTTACGGTGCTCCGAACGGTGGCGGCGGCGGCGGAAGACCATCGTCGAACTACGGTGCTCCTTCGGGAGGCGGCGGAGGTGGAGGAAGGCCGTCGTCGTCCTACGGTGCGCCAGGATTCGGAGGTGGAAACGGCGGCGGAAGACCATCCTCGACCTATGGTGCTCCTTCGGGTGGTGGCGGAAGGCCATCTTCGAGCTACGGTGCGCCAGGATTCGGAGGTGGAAACGGCGGTGGAAGACCGTCGTCAACGTATGGAGCTCCCAGTGGAGGTGGTGTGTCAACTAATTATGGGGCGCCTACTGGAGGCGGTGGAGGATATTCGAGACCTTCGTCGACTTACGGTACACCTAGCACCGGTGGTGGCAGTTTCGGAGGGTAAAAGTCACGATATTATTTACTTTAGTTGTTCTGAGATTATGCTCGAACTCCACGTGTCTGGAAATATATACGTTTAATTCATCATAAATTTATCCACGAATTCGTGACTTCTTTATCGTTCACCGGAAAATTCGGTAAAGAAATTGTAGAATTACGAAAAATTTAATTTGTCAAATTTTCGCGGAGTGCTACCACTGTCAGGTTGTTGTCTGCGAAATGTCCGATTCGAAACAGATCAACCAGATTCAATTTCGATTTGATAGAATAACATGTGTATTAATAGATTGAAATCTTCGTCGCGAGCAGAGTCGCCAGACTTCTGTCCCCACTCTACCGTTCCCCTTCCACGACGCTATTCCCCCACGCTTCCGTCACGGCCCGGTCACGTGACGCGTTCCGTCTCTGTCGCGCACGCGTCACAATGTCACGTGACTACTCCGGTACCGGCGGAGAGAGGGTAACCCCTCGATTTGAGTAATCATTCCCCTCATTCGGCGACTCTGGTCGCGAGCCTGACTCGTTATTGTGCGGGACACTCGAGATTCACGAAACTATTGTCAGAATTGGTGCAATGACTTTCGAACATATTTAAGCTATTCTTTATCGGACTCACTGCTTAATTTATCCATTTGAAAGAATTGTGGTCCTATAGAACTGTAACAAATTAAAAACATTTCTTTTAGTGAATTTAATTCGAACTTGAAGACACATGGAGTTCTACGTATAGTACTTAACTTGAACCGCACACGATAAATAGATTGAAACGTCTGTGCAATGTGAATCAAGAAACTGATCCACCTTTAGTTGTTTGCCACTCTTAGTCAAAGCATTTCCATAATTCGAGTGGCAATAATCTTTCGGGCACTTAACACAATCTTCAATACTACAAATCAAAAGAAACACAGAGAAAATACGTGTACACAGGGTGCTCGGTTACGCGTGGCCGTCGGAAACAATAAATTCAATAAATCGATCAATCGATAAATTAGAAATTGATTCGGTGCGATTTCATCCAACGTTTGCCGTAAGCAATTTGCACTGTGACGTATAGATTATTCTACTATTCGTATTACCAATATCATTTACCCTTTGTTATTTCATAATTCTCCATCACTGGTACAATACGAAAACCTAATAGCTCATACGTGTACAATATTCTGTGCTAATTTGTGCTCTCTATGATCAATTTCCTGTACAATAATGTCTCGATATAATGCGAAAACCTCAGGACCTAAGTATCATTCGTGTCGAGTACTTGATCTTTCGATCAGGCCAAGATCTCTGATCCTGTTCCTCGAGGTAAGATACCTTGTCCACCACGATCTCCAGATCTATCAACTCCGGACCATTATTTACGAAGACGTGTTAAGTCTACCATGTACAGTGACCGAATTCCTATCCGGTTAAACCAGCAATTACAGTTTTGTTCCGATTTAAGGCGAAGGGATCGGCTTTCGCTGTATTACGGATCAGGGTACCTATGCCGCTCGACTCTGTTCTCAAGTGGGCCGAGATAGGCCACGGAGAACGGGCGTGAGGCTCGAAATAACCATCTATGACATATCCTCTCGTTCTGGCCCAAAGCAGTGAACATCTTCTTTAATGATGACGAATCTCTCCTTCTTTGAAGAATGAGAGGGGATAGAGATTTTTGTGAAATAAACACCGTCGTCTTATACCGGAACAAAACTGTACACCCTGTAGAACGACACCCATTAGAACACCACCATAAGGCCAGTGTCTTCGACCCTCTGACGAGGCTAGCTAGAGCTAGAACAAAATGGTGGTAAAGTTCAGGGAACACTTTCTCGAGCCAAAAGCATCAATGAGAATATCGAGGCATTACTGTAATCGCATTCGGCACCGGAAACGGCCACGAGACAAACGAACCATGTGTACACGGGACTCGCACAATCCTTGCTGCCTGAGCTGAGCGTCTGGCTAAACGGCGAGCATCTTTCGAGCACTTAACACAATCTTCAAAAGCTACTGAAAACCGAGAACAGAGGCGTTTACGAGACAATGTAAAATAGTTGCGGTACTGTTCGTTCGCCGGATGATGGCTAGTTGAAGAGTACGGTCCCGCTCGACGCAGACCTCCCTATCATCCGCGCGAGTGCCAGCGCTATTGGCCGAAAGACGATGACGAAGAACGGCAGACTTGGTCGTACCGATCTTCGTCACAGTCCTTGGTCACTGGAGCACTGCGCGCGATAGTAGGGGACTCGGGATGGAGCGAGAACGCGAGCACGCTTCGCGTAGCCATGATCTGGCGGAGGGACGGTACTTCGAGGTGATGCGATCCGGTATGCAGAATATAAGACTATGAAATTTACGTTGATGGTTACGATGACAGCTCCGGTGGGTATTCTGGAGGCGGCGGCGGCTACTCCGGCGGCGGTGGAAACGGCGGTTATTCCGGCGGCGGCGGCAACGGCGGTTATTCCGGCGGCGGCGGAGGTTACTCCGGAGGAGGTGGCAACGGCGGATACTCCGGCGGCGGCGGAGGTTACTCGGGTGGCGGTGGAGGTTACTCGGGTGGAGGTAATGGAGGCTACTCTGGAGGCGGCGGAGGTGGCTATTCTGGAGGCGGCGGAGGTGGCTACTCTGGAGGAGGCGGCGGTGGCTACTCTGGAGGCGGCGGAGGTGGTTACTCCGGTGGTGGAGGTAGTGGAGGTGGTCAGGGCTACGCCAGTAATGGTGGCTACCAATACTAAATACATTAAATCTCGCGCGGTCACCTTCGGCTATCCTTCACCCCGGGACGAGGAGAGCTTCTACGAGTTCTCGAGATCGCGCGGCAACTACACCGCCGGAAACGCCAACGGCTACAGGTCAATGGAACCCCAGAGGGGAAGAGTGAACGAAGGGTCGAAGGTCGTTCTCGCGGAATTGGGATCATTCAAGCATCGATTCGAATTCAAAGTTTAACATCGCCGGACGAGTTAACACCAGACGCGTTCCCGTGAACAGGCGACAGAAAGAAAATCAGAAAAAAAAAGAATAAGTTAGCACCTAGCACGAGAGAGAGAGAGATCCTTTTCGCTGCTTGGTCGCAGGAATGCGTCTACCGAGTTCTATTCATCAAGGGGAACAAATTTCACGCAAGACGGCTGCTGAAAGGAGATTACGACGATGAGAAAAGAAAGACAGACAGACAGATACAAGGAAAGAGTTCATTCCTCATTCAGAGCCTGTAATTTATTTATTTTGTAAAAATGCTTTTTGTACTAATAAAACTGCTACGCTGGAAAAAAAATGAAACCTACCTTGAGGAACATTCATTTCGACCCTCGCTTCGTACGGATGTTGCGCGAAGGCTGGTTTTCGATTAACTCTTCGGGGACGACGATAGATGGTCGGCATTATACGTATGATGTTACAGATGTTGCTGTTCGACTTTTTCATATTTTCCCTAGCTATCTTCAAACTCTATTTGACCTCTATGTAGTCGATTTTTAAATATTCCTGGACTGGTTAAGAGAAATCATTATCACACTGTGGATTTGGTGCATTCATAGCAAAAATAATTGAAAAACAAAACTATTAAAAGCATCAGGAAGTATTAGAAAAATTTAATATTGTTGGATTGACTTATTAAAATTATTGAAATACATTCTCATCCATACGTTGTCCAACGAGACGAGTCAGTAAAGTACCAGCGCCGTTTCGATGGACGAGGTATAGCTTCCGTTTCTCACGATCGGATATTTTTATTTTGCATGAAAATCCACAGTGTAATCGTTACACTGGCAAACCTGAAACTTATGCGTGACTTTTTCATATTCATACAACTGTGTCTCTCTGTTGGCAAGATAAACATAAACACGGTCGACATTGGAAACAAAATAATCGATAAGACTCCGCGAGCATGATGTAGCGAGTCTTTGGACAGTTATGGTATGTTCGAGGCATACGCGCAACTTTATGATACTAATTTAGAATTGTCGTGTATAAGTAAGACGGCGGTGGCTGGGAGTAAGGTTAGTTGGACAACGTCGGCAACCGGTCGATTTATTGATTCTCCCAACTCGTCCACCGGGAAGGTATGAATAAGTAAGAGCTTTTTCTATTTCTGTTGTAAGCCAACTAAAAAATATCGACGAGGACCTTACGTCGGTATCCCTTCCGGTAGAAAATCGTACATTCTAACCTACTCGCCGGTTCCTGCTCCAAACGTATCGCCATCGAACAGTTTCACAGAACAATTAGTGTCTTTTTTTTCTCTTCCTCTTAGTCTTTCTGAAAAAAATATTTTGAAGAAAATAGTAATAAAATTACAATACCTCGCATAACTGTTACACAATATCAACGAACTGCTTCAATAAACACATAAGCAATTTAATAATATTTGCAAATACTTTTTGAATCTAGCGTATTTCATTTTACCGATAAAGACAGAACTGCAACTCGTAATCATTCTTGTGGACATAAAAAAACCTTTTTACTTTGCAAAACGGAGATTTGAAAAACGATTTCAAAGGTGTTGACAGAAACGCAAGTTCAATTATTGGAATCGTAATAATACTGTGACCGGACTGGGCGCATCTTCGTGTACGGTGCGCAATACCTTATAGGTTAGGTTCGCTCGATCACATCCATCGATAATCAATTCCCTCGTCGTGAGGATCGTCAGTGTTGCCAACTTAGATTTTTCTAAGTCCGTATAGAAGATCTAAAAATTTCGTAGAATTCCGTAGATTTTACCTCGGAAAACGGATTTTTTATAACTGTAAATTACAAGGCGAAAAACTGCTATTGAAGTTGTCGGATGCATGAAATTTATACGTATCATTGTATACCTACACATGTACATACAGTTTGCAACAAAAATGTTGCAGGTTCACGAATGGGTTTTTAACAATTAGTGGGGTTTTAACAATTTTCTTTTTTGACCAGTATGACCAGAATGAGATCGTTTTTCTCAAAAACTATTGTTTTTATGAGAAAAATCAATACGACATAAAATATGTATTTCGATGAGAGTTACAACTTTTATTTGAGGTATTTTTCAAAATTTCCATTATTTACGGAAATAAATGGAAAAAACTATGATTTTTTATGGTTTCCGCTATGAAAATAACATTTGCGCTAATTTTCACTATCATATTCGTAATCGAGTATAAAAAACATCGGAGGTATGGATTTTTCGAAAGTACACCCCTGATCGTATCCAAAATGAAAAAATCGCGAGCGAAAACAAGGGGGAAAAAGAGATCGTAAAAATCCGTAGATTTTGGTGTGAAACATGTGAAATCCTTAGGCACGATGAAAACTCCGTTGGCAACACTGATCGTACGGACAGACGATGCGTGACACAAAAACAAAAGACGGTTAGAAATCTGAACTAGCAAACAATAGGCAAGGTCGCCGAAATAAGTTGTCGAACGCCGATTTTGGTTTTTGCACGCCGTTTATTTTTAACATTTACAATCAACATCGCGTTCAGTTTCTCAATTATACACGTATAGTTTATGTCGTATGATACAATACAGCGGTAACGCTTTTCGTAGTAGTACATATACATGAATATACTCTTAGTTAGGGATTGAAGTCGGTTCCTTCTGTCTTTACACATAATAATACTCTACGAATGGGTAGGCATCCCAGACTCGCGAGATAGGATGAAGGTTACAACAACATTAGGTTCGAGTTTCAAAGCAGGCGAGTAAGTCGCGCGGAACATTATCGTTCCTGTAACACTGGAGTTTCATCGGAGAATCCTCAGACCAGCTCTTCATTGAACCTGTTTACGTTCGGCGTTCGGGCAGCCCGTCGTTCGTACATATTTTTCGCGCGCCGTTTCAGTTTATTATTCATTTATTTTTTCGTTTCTCTTATTTAAACGCACGCGAGAACCAGAGAGAAATTAGGACACCAACGCACGGTCGGTGGTCGGAGATCCGTGTCCTTCTAATCGCGTTTTCGATTTCTTGACGATTCTCTCTTTTCTTTTACGAGGGGGTATATATATGTATATATATAGCACGTATATATATGTACATGTTGTTTTTAAACGTTCTCTTGTTACTCAGCTGGTTGGTTTCTTTTACTGTCTTATCTTACAGACTAGAATACCTAGAATATGTTAGAGCACGTTTCATGATATGTATAGGTTCCTCGTTACATCGTTGATTACAATGCAAGTTGATATGTATGTCACCCTGGCTGTTTTTTTTTTATGATTAAAATTACGTTGCTACTCTGTTTCATTATTTTTATTTCTTTTTTTTTCAATTTTTTCGCCTTTTCGTTTGGTTCGCGGTCTATGCAACAGCTCTCGTTCGCTAGATTTTTTTTTTCTCTTCGTTTCATTTGTTATTGTTACACATATGTATGCATATGGATTCGTGTGAGGTTGTGTACATTAACACATTCAGGATAGCAGGTCGATCTATTGGACACTTAACATCGTCGATATTTCCTAGAGTTACAATTTAAATGGATTGCTTTTTTTTTATTGTTGTATCACCCCGTTACGCGAACGCGCAACGTTACGTTTGACGGAACAAAGGAGAACTCACGATCACCGGTGGGTGTTTCTGTCTACGAGATGCCTTTTTTTTCGTCTTCAATTCAGATCAGAGTCGTCGGATCGAGACTTGCGCCCCCACTCTACCTTCCCCCTCCACGACGCTACGCTTTCGGTCACGTGACGCGTCTCACTCGCGCATGCGTCCGACACTGGCAGAGAGAGGGGGCAAGCTTTTTACCCTAAGCTCCCACATCTGGCGACTCTGGATCAGCTAGTGAATGATGTTTCTTATTTCAGCGGTTCCATCGATTATTGCAACAAGTCCACCAATAAATCGTCGTCGCTACTCTAATACTACGTCCGTTACAACAGAATGGCAATTAGTAAATTTCTTCTTCCTTAATTATAATAGGACGACCACCAGCGGATTGTTTATATCCACTAAACGTTACAACACGGTTGCCCCTGGCGGATTGTATATCTAGAACTTTCATTGGTTTCTTCGTTATGATAGGATGACCCAACGACGAGCCGCATATTGTGCACTGAATTTTATGACCCATCAACAAATCACGTTATCTGCGTATGCGTGTGACAATGTATTAATAATTACGAGATAAATCACACTGTCCTGAATGTGTTAAAGAAACTATATATATATATATATATAGATGTATATCTCGATCAACAAACTAAACACACAGTCAACTTTTTACTTGTGTCAGCCTGTCAATGGTGAAGGTCTTCTTTTTCGCAAATTTCTTGCGTGAACCCCCCAAAAATATGGAAAATTCTTTGGTAATTTGTTGCGTCAACAAAGCGGACCGTTAACGAACTGTTTTCTTACAATTGTCATTTCGGTTTCTAAATACCAAGAATTCATCTAACTGTGAATTTCATCGTATCTATGCATTTTATGAATTTTACGAATTACAAGGAACAATAAAATCGATGAAAATGCATCGCTTAAGGCTGGCCAGCTAGTGCTTCAGGAGTCGATCACGTCGGTTACCCCCACCCGGCCGTCCAGCGCGAGAGGGGAATACGAGCTGGCCTTACTTACCACCCACCCTACCCTTCCCCTTCTGCGACGTTATTCCCCCTCTTTCCGACGGCGAGGATCCACACGCTTTCGCCACGGACCGGTCACGTGACGAGATGCGCGTTTATTTCTGCGCCGTGACTAAACCGGTAATTATAGAGAGGGGGTATTCCCCTCAATTCGAGTTAATTCCACTGATGTGACGACAGTGGCCTTGCGGTGAGCTCGTATTCCCCTCTCCCGCTGGCCAGCAGAGTGGGCGTAACCGATTCTACGTCATCGACTCTCGGAGCACCAGTTGCCCTGGCTCAAAATGATGCAACGTATTGCTCCGTGACGTGTCTTATGCATCTCTTAGGAACTTTAAATAAAGAATTTAATACGCTTCTACTATTAATCATTTGAAAAATTGCACCGATTCAAAAAGTGATCAGTAGACTGCCGATTTTCACGCAAAATGTGTAAGCATTTCCGTTAATTGCAATACAGAAATGTTACAAGAACGTTTTATCCATAACTTAAATTCTCTAAATGTCTTTTATATTCTGAAAAAACCGCAGTCCAGTTATTAGTGAAAAAAAATTTTTTTTTCATCGAGACTGAAGAATGGAATAAATCTTTGTACGGAACGGTCGGATAATTGATGTAAGACATTTTCTACCCGATTCTTGAAAATGATCGTACGATCTAATTTTTTTTTTGTTGTTGCGTGAGGGAACCGATAAACATTTCTCATGATCCAGCAAGATCAAGCAACGAGCTTTGAAACCGATTAGATCCAACGAACCCGGAATCCTTAATGCCACTATCTCTTGACTAATTGTTCCTTCGATCCGCAATCTTCCAACAGTGTAATTTCGGTCGCTGACAAAGAAAAACAGTTTACGGTCGTCTAATTCAGTTTCTCGTCGTAAAAGGTAGATAGTCCGCTATAAAGTGGCCTTGCTGGGAATTGTAATAACGGTAATTGTTGTTCCTGTTCGTTGTCTTACAGTCTTCCAGGCTCAATATCCGAGTGAAAGTCCCGCTGTCCGTCAGTGGGACGAAAATACTACGGTGGAAGATGCATCTGCGCGCACCTGGTGCACCTTCTCCGCTCTCTGTGAACCGTCTAGACGTGTAATTTCACCTTCGCCGCGTCGCGTCGCGTCGCGTCGCGCCGTGCGAAACGCTCCCTGACAAGCGACACGTACACTGTCACATTATTACTCACTAACACGCTACTTCCGGAATGATCAGCCTTCGTTTCACGATCACAGAGACTCCTCTTAGATTATGCGAGATCAACTCCGATGTATCAACCACTGGACTGCGGATCTTTATGCGAAATCATAATCTTATGAACCAATTACGAAAAAGAAATCATTAATATTAGAATTAATCATTTTGAGAAGTTACAAATCATGTTCAAAGTATACGTATGAAAGAGAAAACAGTTACACTGTTTTTTGCAAGCAATCTAATGGCATCTGTAATTTTTGCTTGTTTATATTATTTTGTTAGAAATGAAGGCGACCCTCGATTCTTTAAATGGAATTAAATGTACCTTTTTATATCATATGAAAGCAAATGTCAAAGCGAATTCATTCGTATTCGACACACTGATCTTCAAGGTCACACAAGGTCACAAGTGGAAGAAACATTTCTACTGTAGCCTCGTCGATAAAGAATAGTTGCAAACACATTGGCAGGAGGTATTCAAAGGGTTTCGTCCATTTTTGACCTTGTGTGACCTTGAAGATGATTGTGTCGTATACGGACGAATATGTTTTCAATTCGTTATGGCAATATAAAAATAATAAATATTAATCATGAGAAATGGAATTCCAAATAATTCGTAGAAAATTAAACACATAAAATACTATTTGAAATAATTATTACATCTTGAGAAAATACTATTTGAAATAATTATTACATCTTGAGAAAATACTATTTGAAAGAATTATTACATCTTAAGAAAATACTATTCAATAGTATTGAATCAATCATTTTCTTTAACAAAACATAAATAACAGTGTGGTTATATCTCTGTGATATTGAATAAATCTTGAAATATTATTTCGCACAAATAAAAGTATTTGGATAAATACTCCCAATACTCAAATACACCTACCCAAAGTGTATAACATCCGCAGTCTGTTGAGGACTAATTTCGTATATAATTATCGAATAATTTTGAATAATTATAAATTAGAATTTAGAATATTATTACCTGTACCAGCAACAGAAGAATTTAGTAAACATTCAAATATATAAACTATTATTATCAATTTAGTTTTGCATTGGTATCATAGATTTTCTGTGTTCTTTAAACTTATTGGAAAATTTTTAAAGCTGGTAAAAGCGTATGCTCTGAAATACCGCCGGTACTCTTACAATTGTATTTTTCAAGATGACGTTCGGAGTATTGAAAAAACAATGTAATTAATTAATATATCACGTTTCCGTACTATCAACAAAGACGCCTCTCTCGTATCTCTTTGCGAGATGAGTTCGCAAATCGCGAAACGCGTTACCAGCTCCGTTGATAAAATTGTTAAAAATTATTCACCGTTTCACGAGACAGAAGATCACCTCCGACCGACAGGCTGATCGATCGACGTTCATTTCAACAATCATTCACTCAATATGGCAGCACTTCCGTTCGCTCAGAGTTGGGCAATTTTCACTCCAAATAATTGTTGACTCCACGTCGATCATCGTAAAATTATCGTTATCTCGATTTTAATCGTTTTTCGTTAGGACTTTCTAAATATTTATTATGGAAAAATCACACAGTTGAAAGGTGAAACCTGGGCAACTTGCGGCTCGCGAGCCGCAGACGATTCTTCTCCACACTAAGCTCCTATAGAGAGTAGGAGGTGGTGGGGGAACCGGTAAACAATGACAAATAAAAAGAAAATTTATCCGAGGCAATAGATTTGTGCTTGAAATATCATTTTACTTATTCGTTAAAAATAATTTCCTTCTGGAACAGTTCAACAATCTAAAAGAAAAATACATACACAAAATAGTTTATCTTCCACATTGTCATTCATTATTTAATTCCATCATTCGTTCAAAGAACATATTTTATTTCACTGTGCCTAACGAAATAACGTATTGACGTTAATTAAAGAAAAAGTTTATTCGGAGAATGCCCAACTCTGCGTTCATTCAATGACAAATACTTTATTATCGACTAGTGTTTGGCGAGGTAAACGGTAAGGATAATTAATAATTCAGTTTTCATAATCTTTTTACAGTATAAAGAAAAAACAAAACTCTTATCAACAATAATTTCCCCGTTAACAAAAAAAAGAAAACAGACGTATCGCTACAATTCTGCATCATCGTTGAGTATCCCATGATTTAAATATTAACGAAGACGGTAGAAAATGGCTTCGCACCTGATCGTATGCTCGCCCATTAAACATTTTCGTTGGGAAAACACTGTGAGATTCGGGCACACGCAGAGTAGGAACTACTCGTACTTAACAAGTGAATACGCGCTAAACTTCACCTTGTTTTCAGCTGGAGAAACAATAGGATAAGCAATTGCGACGAGCGACAACGCTACTATAATAGGCATTATACACGTGCGAGTAACCCGGCTACGCTCAAACAATATTTGTAACAAATGAATCCGTAAAATCAACAATGACGGCGATTCGTATTCTGTTTAACAGTCTACAGCATTTTGTTTAGTCTTCTTGTGTGTTGGTATAATGTGTACATTAGATACATATATGTATGTCTGTATGTATGTATGTATGTATGCAATGAGATATTCTGATGCTAAATCTCATTCGTCTCGTTTCAATGTCAGTATTTCCGATTATATTACACACTGTATATATATATATGTATATATACTATATAATAAACACAACGAATCTGTGCGACGATCGATCCGTTTAACAATTAGCATCGCCCACTTTTGCTGATTTTTGGTAGAAAACTAGAACATTTGAGATTACGATTTTCATATGAAAAATATCGGTGAAGGTGTCGTCGACAAATTTCCATTTGTTTACACGGTCAGTACCGAGTGTATCAAAATGTCTAAAACTAAGTAGATGCACATTTTCATCGAACAGAAGATTGTTTGAACAGGTACCGTAACAAATTAAACTGTTTCGTACAGGGTGTTCCAAAAATGTAATATACTTGAAACGGTGATTCCTGAGGTCATTTGAAACGACTTTTTCCTTTGCGAAAATTTTCTCCGCGGCTCCGTTAAGGAGTTATCAACGAAAAATACGGACCAATAAGAGCGCGGCTATTGCGAACGGATTTCGGCCCGACGAGAGGCCCCGCTGAGCACGGCGTTCACATTGGCCGAGCCGGGATTCGGGGTCCACTGTAGGCGTGCTCTGATTGGTCCGTGTTTTTCGCTTATAACTCTTTAACGAAGCCATGGAGAACATTTTCGCAAAGGAAAAAGTTACTTGAAGTGACCTTAGGAATCGCTTCGAGGAGGTACAACACTTTTGGGACATCCTGTATAATTATTGAATTGAGGTTGTATTATTGTAGTAACACAAAATTGAATACTCTACATATAAGGAATGGCTTTCAAGTTTATAAAAATTATAGATTTCTAATCTCATAAGAAAAGTTGTGCCAACAAAATATTGAAGGCTATTTAAATTAATGTAGGAATATGTGTTTATATAATTCCAATTAAATTGCAATTTGAATATAAATGAATACTGACGACAAATTGTCATTTAAATTACTTCGTTAAGTTCAATAATACTAATATACTAATGAATTAAAAATTAGTATACTGATATACTAATGAATTAAATACAGTCCTCGCTTTATTGTACAGATAATAATTAAAAAATGAAAAATATCTTAGACAAAGATTGAACGACTCAGTTAGAATTCGAAATTATTGTTTTTTTTTACGTGTAACATCCAACTGATTATTTATACAGAAGCTATGTTATTATAGTTTTATATTTTATCTTATTGTCTTGAAAGAAGTGTTAAGCTATTCATGCCAATTAACAATTAGTTTAGGAGATATACTAATGTTATTCACGTTGGTAAAAAATTCTTCAACATGAATTCGTTGTTAAATCAATAGTTTTTTTTTACTAACATCACATCGTTTTAGTAGGAAATAATAAACTGCCTCGATTTGTTTATTAACTATGTGAATTCTACAAATTGAATCTGGATTGAAACCATTTTGTCTGAAATATTTTTCGGCATCAATTAGAGCTCTCTGAATAATTGATAAGTGCTTATCAGTTCGATTCGAGGTATACTGGTGATAGTCTCATTCATTAAAAAAAAAAACGATCATCTGGTGTACACTGCTATAATTTCTATTTTACAATTTTTTTCGAAAAACTTCAGTACGCTACGTAAAGACTTCGTCCGTCCACAATCATAAATAACAACTGTTAGATAAACAATAGGATATTTATAAATGTTCTACTTTAATATCAAACATCATCAAAAGCAACGAGCTAGAGTTGACTGATATTCTTCGTAGGTTCCCGTACGTATTTTTTAACGACTCAAGAATCGCATACGAAAGTCTTACTCAGCCTTTTAACTAAACAATTTTGAAGAATAAAGTCTGTTTTTAACTATACTCGTATGACCCGAGTTATTCAACTTATTCAAATATCAATAAACAACAACAAAAATATTTTTAGTAAAAATTATAAAAAAAAAGGAAGGTAGAAACCTTTAACAAATGCAATCAACCCTCACGTGCATCTAGGTGCAGTGTAGAAGTCCAGTGCACTATAATTCATCTACACACATTTCTCGCAAAAAAGAAGTTCGTTTAAACTCATTTAAATTATCGATAAAACGAGAACAATGCGTCAATGCGTTAGAAAAGATATCGTTCATCGTCATGAACCCACCTGCTTTCTGTATTTTTCTCAACATCGAATCTCTAAATAATTCTTTTGAACTTTCGTGTGCGAGTCGAAAAAGTCCTGAGCACATTTCTACTACGAGCGACTGCGAAACTGGCTAGTCAGTAACATATCTACCGTCTCCTCGTTTCCATAGTAAAAACATATCTAGATATATCGTCTACATACCCAGTCGGTCTAAGCAAGGGAAGAACAATCGAGTACAAAAGCTTCTTGACTTACTCTCTGTACTGTTATTTTCTTTATTTACTTATTTTTTTTCTGTCTTTTTCTTTTTTTTTTTACACGTATTTCTCAACATTTTTATTTCCCCTAGCAATAATTGTCTTGTGAGTGGCGAGGAACGTGGAAGAAGACTAACAAACGATAAACGTGATCCTAATTCGTCGCGTTCTAGTAACTCCGCACACGCAAAACCTCTCGTTACAACTTGTGCATTATTACTAGAATAAATCCCGCTAAACGGATCCGCCGGCGTGAAATTCACGGGATCGGATTCGGATAAGTATTCTTCGCGCCTCTAGGGAATTTTCGCTAGTAACAATACCAAACCGCCGAGGTTCTTTGTACATTCCCCTAAAAGATTCCATCTTGGCAGCCGCTCGTCTTGATTTGAATTTCTCAATTTCTAATCGCAATCCGATCGAGAAAACGCTCTCCCGACGAAATTAGAAATTAGAAATTGGCCGAGAATTATCGATTGCCGATCGATATTCCCTATATCTCTGAACGGATTGGTCGTGCAAGACGTTACTCCTCACAAGCAGTTTGATAAACTCTAAATATATGTAATATAGTCATATATAATTATATATATATATATGTATGTACGTACGAACAGATATATAATTATATATAAATATAATTATTTTATATATATATATTTCTCAAAAAGGAAATTACTAGGCCTAATTGGCGGTACAGGCGGGGACCACCTCACCAGACCGTCCGAGAAGCTTCGATCAAGCGCATACGTATGTGCATATGTCGCTTGCATCTCGTAGTTCCTTGAAAGTTCATTCGTTCCCGTTCGCCCATGCTCGATCTATATGTATTCCCCTTCGTTATTAACAAGTTTCGAGTACGAATGAACCAAGTCAGACAGGTACATCGCGAGTATAAACGCGGCCACGAGAAAGATTCGTATTAATGGAACTCGAGATTGAATCGCGTCGGAGCTCCGCAGACACGAGTGAGGAGAAAGAAAAAACGTTCGATGTGTAACTGGTGGGGGAGGGGGGAGGATGAATTGAAAACGGCTGAGTCATAATAATTTTCGAAAATTAATCGAACGATGTAAACACGATTGGTATGCCTCTGGCCTATCGGACAGCTTTCTTGATACGCCAGGTTCGAATTAGCGTGGATACCTAGACCAGAGTCTCCGGATCAAAACTCGTATCCCCACTCTACCTTCCTCTTCTACGACGCTTCCGCCGTGGTCACGTGACGCGTTCTGTTAGAGAGGGGGTAACTTTTTCCCCTCGTGCGGTGACTCCGATCTAGACTCTCCTACTTCTCCCCAACAAGCTCCTGTGGAGTGTGGAAGGAGGTTGGGGAGGAGTCGCACGAAGCGAAGCACGGTAGGGGAAATATGAAAGAGTTGGTAATGGGGGAACTGGGAGTCGTGAAGCGATAGCTGGGAGAAGAATTTGTCCGAGCCGTGACAATTAAACTTGGGTTAGCTCTTAGTACGTGAGATAATTTTTCAAGACAAGGGATTGCGGGGGGAGTTTCGAGACCAGAACCAAATATAAACTAGGTTGTACGTTGAATTATTTCAACATATGGGGAGAGCCTGTGCATGTCTTATCAAAAAGTCTGTCGATAGAATCCGACGCATTACCAAGCCAACCACAACATCCACTAAATCAGGTTCGGGACAGCTGATTGGCCGCGAGCTGCTCAGACCGCCTAAGCCCGCTACCGTGCTCCGACTGGCACGAGGCTCGCGAGCAATCGGTTGGCCAGGTCTGCGCTGAACGCAGTTTGCTTCTCTATAAAAAGGGCCAGCCGGTGAATTAACGAAAAAATGGGTAGGGTGTGGGGCATCGCGTGGGAGAAATAAAAGTGAGAACCGAAGGAATGAACCACTCACCAACGAAAACTCGATACTGGAACAAAATAGCAAACCCGCACCGCCGCGCTTATTGTTGGTCACAGCATCCGATCACGGAACCAGGGATTAGAACGCGGTACTAGATTGCGGTTGTCTAGGCGCGTTGGCTCCGTGAGGGGCTAGGTGTCCTCCGCCGCCGCCACCACCGCCAACGACGCTGTCCGTCATCCCTGCGACCTTGTATCCCGGCTCCATGTCGTAGTCCGGCTCGAGCGCTGGATTCACTCGTCCGTTCGATTCATCCTTGCTACCATAAAGCCTGCCAACCCCAGCAGCTAGGACAGACATTTGCTCGCCCTCCGCTGGATCCGGCCCGACTCTCTCGACGTCCTCCGGTATGTTCACGACACACCTGAAGATATCGTAACCGGGCGCCAATCTACCAGTCAGGAAGGCCACCTGCGTGCCGTACGACACGCCAATTAGAGTCACCAGGGACATTATCATCGCCATCGTTCTGAAGGGGAATCCCTGGGTTTGCGTCTCCTCGTCGTAGCCCGGATAATGGATCAGCGCGGGTAGACCCATCAACGGCTCGCCTCCGCTGATCCTCACTACGAAGGCTATTATATAGGCAGACAGGCTGCCGTACGTGTTACAGTAATCTTTAAAATGGACCACCATCAACAGTTGGGGGAAGAGGATCACGTAGACCAGATCCGAGCACATTGACCAGAGGCCGTAGATCGACGGAATCGTTAACGCCATCACTGTGCTTAGGACACCGACTACGCCTATGCCCACGCGCATCACCCAGATGATCTCCATTTCCGACGCCTGTTTGGGAAAATCGTTGTAGAGAGGAAAGAGAAACGAAGCGCGGGAGGATCGAGTATAATTGGCGTATGATAATCGAAGAGAGTGCTGGTTTTGGGGTTGCGAAACGTTTACTTCACGAGAGAGTTTGTGCGATGAGTATCTACGAACGAACAACAGTAGACCGAATCGCGAATTTAAACCTAGGACCGAGATTAGATGCTGCTACTTCGTACAGTGACGTCTTCGGGTTCTTCATCAGCAATTTCG
The DNA here is from genome assembly GCA_028454225.1 of Lasioglossum leucozonium. Taxonomy (NCBI): domain Eukaryota; kingdom Metazoa; phylum Arthropoda; class Insecta; order Hymenoptera; family Halictidae; genus Lasioglossum; species Lasioglossum leucozonium. The sequence goes on along the minus strand of CM052207.1, from coordinate 3,562,873 downwards.
CACGTCTATAGTTTGTATAAGATCGCGAGTATGTGTCGTCTCGACTGATTTGGCAGAATTTGAATGAATTACGTATGGAGGTCTACTTTCTTTTGATCTGAAGCGATGGTAATAATGTTTCGGGCTTACGTGTCTAGTTTCGTTTGATGGTTACGATGAACGTGATGATGGTGGTGTCGATGGTAATAGTGATGATGATGATGATGATGATGATGACGATGATGATGAAGCCATTTTAGAGGAAATCGTCGAAGATAAACTTACCCTCTGACGGAAGATTAATTTATACACGTTTCTGGCGAACATGGAGCTAGCCGAGAGGATGCTACTGTCTGCTGAAGACATTACTGCTGCCGATACTGCGCCTAATCCGAAAAACGAAACGAAGTCTGGAGTCAAGTATTGCAAGACCAGTGGTAGAATCATGGTAGTCTCCCTCTCGGTGAGCGGATAGGGACCGGTGTATCTTGTCTCGTTCCAAGCTGTAACAGAATTCAATAAATCGCTACGTCGCGTCGTTCAGGAAGGAGGGTAATTATAATTATAATATAAGGATTATTATGTATGCAATGATATTTGGCCCCCTCAGGGTTTCAAATCCATTTTACCAGTTCTCCCCCTCTTCCACTCTGACTGTCGCCTAATTTCAGCGGGATCTACTTTTTATTACGTTTGGTTCCGAACCACCACATTAGGATTAGTATATAATTTCAATTGTTATTCAGAAAATATCGCCGGTTTATGACACCCCCTAACAAATTGGAGGATACGATAGAACCTCGAATATCCGAACCGGCGGCGACAAAATAATGGTTTCTCTGTCCGAAAAAGAAAAACTGAAAATACGGAAGACACTGATACACGATGTCATTAATTCCGGCGTGTCTACTATACTGCGTGTTAGTGGACGAGTCGCATTATCACCCTCACCCTCGCGCCTAGAATGCCATATGGCAAAATCCCACGCTATTGTACACGCTGTGGGATATCAAAGCACCCTTCGTCCACATACCCTTCCGTTACAACACCGACCCGCTTAGCCCAGGAACCTTGTAAATACCAGCAGTTGTCTCTCTCTCACTCTCACTCTCGCTCTTTCTCTGTCTATCTGCGATAGCAGCAAATGTCAAGTAGCGTTCGAATGTGAAACGGAGGGGGTTCAAGAGCAAACCGGGTCTAATTCGATCCCCTTTAGGTTCAGGTACCCATGAAACATGGGTATTTTAGATTTTCCCCCTCAAGCACGAGAAGCGACGCTTAGATTCTATTCTACGACACATACAGCGTGGCGCAACTAAATATGGCCGTTTAAATATTTTTTGTTTTAAAGAATCTATATTCGTCTCAATGTTTCATTTTTGCAAATAACTATGTATCTATTTCATCGCGTAGCCGCCATTACCTGGTGCGCATAAACGAGGATGGGTTATGAATTACTTTTTCGAAATTTTATTTTCAACCAACAGTAGCCCAATGTTGCAATAGAAAAGTGGGATGTAGAAATTAACAAGGAATTTTTAATGTTGCAAATTTCACTCACGGGTCGCTTTGGCAATGGCTCCGATCAGCACAGGCGGGATGGCCATGAGGATGCAACCTCCGGCAGCGACGTAGCTCAACAGTTGAGCCCTCCCCGCCGTTTTCGACGACAAGACCCGTTGGAAATACACTTGCCATGGAATTCCACCGAACACCAACAACAAACCGTTGTCCACGTAAAACCAGTATTGACTCGGGTCTATCTCACCGATCCAATCCACATCCATGGAACTAAGAGGTTCTACCACTGGATTCGACCACGCGAACGGAATGCACATCCACTGTAACACAACCGTAACACCGTGTTTTCAGAAGGTCATTTTAAGGTCGCCTTGACTTTACCGAACGCGGCTATATACCCGGACTTTTTATTCCGTAGTGTTTTAGCTGACGTCAAGACGAGCTCGAAGATGTACGATAGCACGACCTTCGAATGACCTTCAGGAAAGAAATGTCGAAGAAATCGAGGGAAACAAAATTGTTGGAACTCATTTTGTAAGAAACTAATTGTAGATAATAGCAACTGTAAATATTAACGTAACTTATGTTCACGTTGCAATGTAAACATAATAGAAACATAAAAAAATAGCAACTTCTTGAAGCCAACAGGTTAAGGCCGATAGTAATGTTTCCCTCGATTTACTCGATATTTTTACATTCAAGGACATCTTAAGGTCACGGCGTATCAGCGTCGGCTACAACACTGTGGAATAAAAAGTATAGATGCAGCACCATTAGAAAATGTCTAGGTAGCCTTGGTCTATTATCGGAGAGACATATTTTTAATTCTGAAAAATTTCATTAAAGTACAAAGAAAAACCAACATGTTGCGGCTTGTACACCCTGTATGTATGTACACTACAAAATTTTATCGACATTGGTCCAACAATTTTTCAAATATTTCTGGCACAGTTTTTGAAAACTTCATTTTCTCTGTTTCGTAATGATTTATAATCGGGAAATGCTTTTATGGTGGTACATATATCTTTTGATTCTTATTTATGTGCTATACAATTCCAAAAATTTGAGAACCCCTGCTCCACAGAATGTACAATTTTTGAAAAATTGAAAGTACTACAGAATACACAATTTTTGAAAAATTGAAATTACTACGGAATATAGAATTTTTGAAAAATTGAAATTACTACAGAATATACAATTTTTTAAAAATTTTAATTACTACAGAATATACAATTTTCGAAAAATTGAAATTCTGTATCTCATCAACGGTATGTAGCCTCCTAATACAAAGCAACACGAATAATACAAGAATGATGAGTCGTGTTGTGACTTACCAGTCCAATGAAGATGCAAAAAAGTTGAATAACATCAGTATAAGCAACAGAATAAAGACCTCCGAAAAGAGTGTACAAAACTGCAATACAGGCGCTCAAAATGACCGAGGCGCCCTGTTCCATGTCGACGATGACTGCTATTGTGGCGCCTAGAGCTGCCAAAATACCCGCGGCCCAGAACACTTCACCGCAGAGGGCAGGAAGAAAGAGAAGACCCCCCATACGTTCACCGAACGCATCCTGAAGAGGATCCAACATCGTGATATACCCTTGTTCTCGCATTTTGTTCGCAAAAAATATGCCACCTGCAACAAGCATAAGCAGCGAACGATACACTCATTATTACATGTATACTAAAGCACTTTGACCGATCGAATAAGTCGTTTATTATACAATAATTTTATGTAATTCGAAAATTGCATCATTTGCCAGAGACCTATGTCCTGCAACTTTTTCCCCGCTGTCGCTTCGCAACTCCTACCATCAGTTTCTGTGAGCATATATTTTCTTCTTACTTTTATTGAAAAAAATTTATATTTTTATCTCTTACTAATATTGCCTATTAAACGAGAAGAGAGTATGACCATAGAAGAAAGAAAGGATGGCGAAGACGATAGTAAATGGAAAGAACAAATTGGGGGATGAAAAGATGAAAGTAGAAAGAAAAGTGGAAAAGATAAGAGAAGGGACAAGAGAGCAAAAGGGTTTGGAAACAATTAGGAAGATGGACAGGAACTGGAAAGACTTGGACAGTATGAGTGTGAGGGCACTTAGACAAGCGAGTAAGCATGAGTAGAAAAGGTTGAAAAAAAGTAATAGACTTGAAATTGTTAAAAGAAAGAGATGACGAAATATAAAATAGGAATAAGTGAGAAAATTCTCCTGGAAGAAGAAGGGACCAATAGCAACGATAGGAAACTTTCACCATTTAGTGAAATTTAAATAGTATACTATTTAAATAGTAACTATATAGTTATTACATAAATAATACTATGTATGTTTGACTGCAGAGTCAAGCAACGTCAATACGAATTCAATGATCTAACGAATACTACGACCTTGAAGTGATCTTGAAATATCCGAGATTGGATCACTTATATCCGAAAATCGAAAATTTCTTGTTGAGAGTTTACAGGATATACTACATTTGTAGTATCATATGTATATATTATAACGATGATCATTCAGAAACTACATCCTCATAGTTTCAATAGGAAGTTATACACTTGTTTATTACTTGTTCAAGGCGATACAATCTTAAGCAGTCTTAAAAGTTATTCCATGTTGGAGTATCGATTCTACGTAGTTCACTATACAGGGTGTATACTACATATATGCCGTACGGTTTCTTGCGTTGTGATAGCTTGCAGCAGTATTGCCAGATGAGGGGAGGGAGCACGAATTCAGGGAAAATATTACCCACTCTCTGCCAGCACTGAACTGTAGAGGGGGAAGGCAGATTGGGGACACAAGTCTTGGCCCCGGGAACCTTCTTGTCATCTCACATTCGAACATGAAACAGTCAATATAGACCACTAATCATACAATTTTTTAAATTCTAATGTGTAATTCTTTAGACAACCAATTTTAAAAGAAACTCAAATAGTTTCGTCTCGTTCGATGGAGAACTTTTGTGTTAACTTTTGTGTACTGTGACTTCTGTCTAATGGTCCGGATAGTTTAAGCCAGGCCTGGGCAACTTGCGGCTCGCGGGCCAGAGACTCCTCTTCCTACTTCTGGGTCCTCCCCACCAAACTCCTCTCCCTACTCCAGGGTCCTCCTCGCTATAGTAGACCGTAAACGCAGAGTCACGTGAAGCAAAACACGGTAGAGACAATGTGAGATAGTTGATAGCGGAGTACCGGTACTCTGATAGCGGGGGAACGGGTACACCGGTAGTGGGACTCGTGAAGCGACAGCAGGTAAGTTGACCGGGCCTGGTCCAGGCTCGTAATTTCTGATTCCAACTCACCAAACACGAGACTGAGGGCATATCCGAAAGGAGCCTGGCACCAAACAAGTCCATGTGTATAGATCGCTTCGGCAGTACCGTTAATGTAACCACCGCCGACCCATGTCGCCGTCATCGTAAATATTCCGACGAACAATCCAATCGAGCGACCCGCTAGCATGACTTCCTCCTCGGAGTCGTTTCCAGCCTCTTTCTTCCTGGCCGCCCATATTCCTACGGCTAAGATCAGCGCGTAGAACAGAGCGATTGAGATAACACCAGCGAAATTTATCATCTTCGGTGAGTACGGGTCCACTTGCGTGAACTCGAACTGTCGAAGGTTTGGCGATCGATCTGATTTCGAGAAGTTTGGATACCTGGAAGCAAACGTGAAAATCGGTTTGTTAATGGAACTTATGTATGTCCTCTTTTAATAGCAGTCACTTTAAACAAACATGATAACAACTCTGTTGATCATATTTTTAAAAAATTATTTAAAGATTGAATTTTTTATTAGATTGTCATCTACACAGGGTGTCCCATGCAACTGTAACAGGCTGTATGTCCTGAGCTTGTAAGTAGGTCAAACTGTTGTACATCGGAAGGTGCATAATATCCAAATAACTTTATGCACTTTTGTGCATCGACGCAAATATACAACAGTCCCCTCCTCCTTATGTTTTTGACGGCACAGATCGATGCAATAATTTGTACTCTATATAAAAGTATTAACGTAGTTAAAAGTTTTCTCAATTATTTTTCTTCAAGCGTTCATTAGTTGATTCGTTTAAAAGTTATTATTTTGATATTGTCTATACCTATAAAGTTTCTGATTTCTCTGTGGTTCGATCATCTTCTGCAAACACCAATAAAAGAAAATAGGAGAAATAAAAGTGAAAGAGGAAAATTAATTCTGTACATACATATACAGAACAAAGAACAAACACTCTTCATGAAACAAAGTGTAAGAACGCGACATGTTGTGTGTGTATATGTACAAAGCCTTGTAGAAATGCTTTATACATGCTTGTACAACGTACAATGACCTATGACCGAAGCTCATTCATGGCTCTGAAGGTCAACTATGGTGGAAAGTGATTTACGTCGAGCATCCATTTACTGACACGCTGTTGATGCATACAACTGTTCAACATAATGGCCTTGGGAGTCTGTGCACGTTCTGAGGAGTTTCGATTTCTTTCGGCATAAAAACCCGCTGCATCATTATATTTGCCACAAATGAAACCCCTAACAACTTTCACTGCTTTCGCATAACACACTGCGAGACGACGTTGGACACATTTAGTATACCGCGAAGCAACACTCGTATTTATAGCGATGAACATTGTTTGTTTGGATTCGTGTAAGAAGTCACAATAGTGCTGTTACTAAAAACAAAAAAAAACAGTGTAAATGCCCAGTGTAAATTCTCATACTTTCCATGGTGATTGACCTTCGAGCGACCTACCGTTAGGTCAACGTACCCGTCTTGAAGCACTTCGTTGAAAATAATAATGATATTCATAGCGATGAACATTGTTTCTTTGAATTCGTATACGAGGTTACAAGAGTGCTTGTTACTAAAAACAAGAGAAAAATAGTGTAAATCAATTTACATCGTGATTGACTTTCATATAACCTTCAACAACCGTCCAAAGGTCATTGTACCCGTCTGAAAGCACTTCGTTAAAAGATAAGTAAAGCAACATTTCACTTAATTAAAAACAAAAAAACTTCGCACCTCCTAACATTATGTACAAAATTACAGTCAACGTCAAATTATGTTCCAGATCATGAGTGCACGGTAAGGATGTATTTTTTCTCGATCTCTAGTGAAACGCAGTTTCAATTCTTTCGACAAAAAAAAAACTGTCAACATACGTTTTCACTTGTTAATAAAGATGCGCATTAGAGAAAAAAATATTGTTTCCGCGTGTAAAATCCTGTTCTCGGATCTGCGATTAATAAACATCTATCAGTATCTGTAAATTACATTGCGCTCTTCTACCTTATTAACAATGCGGTCGTCACGCCTGAGCTTAACGCGTGCAATTAACTGTAAATTCTATGTTCCTACCCAGAAGCATTTAAATCGCACGGTTGAGTTTACCCTCTAATCCCATTAGTGCCGCCTCGCCCCATAGAGCACCAGCCCTTGCATAAGGGACACGCATACCAGCGCAGAAAAAGTATTATAACGCTTGTAAATCGAACAACCGAGCGTTCAAGGTCTCTCTATCCGATGCGCCCAGACTGATGAACAATGTAAATAAATTATAAACAATTTTGCTACATCTATCATATTTAGCTTATCTAGAGAATATAACAATTAGTATCACGCGAATCGCGAAACGTGATCGTCTTGGATTGTTTTCTTATCGATAGGCTGATCAACAAAAAATTTATCTGCCTTTTATCTTGTCCTTGATGTCGATAAATTTTTTATCAAATTGCTCGTTTCGAAGCCATCAGCGTCACCAGATGAGGGGAGGGAGCACGAACTGAGGGGAAAGAGTTATCCCCTCTCTGCTAGTACCGGACGCAAGCACGACAGGAACGAGACGCGTCACGTGACCGGGCGGAAGAGCGAGGAGTAGCGTCGTAGAAGGGGAAATTAGGGTGGAGACATATTCAGTAGAAATCAGTTCAGTCATTCGCTATGAAACCGTTTTATAATTTCCATAATTGTGAAATTGAGAACCGGTCATTTACCCGCGGTAGATTGAGTGTTGACGAATGTTACACTCTTCAACATAGTGGACGAAGTTGATGAGCACAGCGTTGGTCGAGCGACAACCTCATTGCGACCAGAAAGAACAATATTTATTCATAAAAATTTCGGTGAAACATTTTCTATCTCGACCTTGGAAGGACCTCTATGCCCGGGGGGTGGGGACGTTAAAGGTCGGCACACACTAGGACGCACCAGCACCTGACCACCGGTGGCATTTTGACTTTCAATTATATACCGTCAATTATGGTAGTCTGGAACACCTAACTAGAGAGTGCAGGGTAATGGAGGAAAGAATCAGGATTGAGGATATAGTGAGTGGGAGGAAGGATAGAAATGTCGAAGCATGGTTGGAGAAGCTGAGAGGAAAGAGAAAAGAAAACAGAAATCTAGCCAATAACAAATAAAGTCAGGGAAGGGAGAAGGGTGCAATAAATTTAGGGTAGGAATAGAGTAGGATAGTGTAGGAAGGAGTGGGACAGAGAGAGAGTGAGAGAGAGAGAGAGAGTAAAGGAATGACGAATGGGTGGATAAGTTAGATATGTAAGAATAGGATATTGTAAACCAAGTCAAATTTCTTAGCTGTAAGGCTGAAATAAAGAAATTATTATTATTATTATATACCGTCAATTAAACCACTAAATACAGTTGCAATTATACCGTGTGTAGTATATGTATAAGGTTATTGTTAATTATTCCCATCAGGGTTATAATTCTATTAACAATGCTCCAGCTTTTTTCACCTCACACTCCGCTTATTCATCGTATTTGGACCTACAGTTTATTAAGGTGGGTTCCGAACCACCCCGGTGTGCCACAGTTTTTTACATCACTTTAGAAAAATCTCATTGTCAGAGGTGCCGGCGGGATTCGAACCCGGGACCACGGAGCAAAACTTCTTTATTTGTCATTATTTTTAAACAATTTATTTGTGGCATTTTTCCGAGTAAAATGACAGTAAACGCGGTATAATTGTAACCCTATTTAGTGGTTTAATTGACGGTATTTTGTACCGGCCGCGCGGTCCTACTGAGGCATTGCTGGTCCGGTGCGTCCTAGTGTGCGCCGACCTTAAGACATCGCTTTGTATCTTGTGGATAATTTCTGACCTTCCACGCATTCTGTCGATTAAGGTCGGGCATTTGATTTTACACTGTAGGTCAATCCCAGCGTAGATAATCTGTCACGGACTGGTGAAACACAAAAGTGGTTGCAACTTCGAAACAAGGTCAAATTAGGATACTCGTTTGTACGAACTTTTCTCGCCGCTTTTGTGTCCCCCCCCCCCCCCCCCCATTAAGTTGTAGCGCAGTTCATGCTTAACTGTTGACATGGGCGTGCAACCCCCTCCCACTCACGAGCTTCTACATACACGTCCGTGTTCTCAAATCACGCAAACAATGCGAAACACGAAAGTTCCGCACGAGCAGAATTAAAAACGTAAAGTATGAGAAACGATTTTTACTTTTAAGCGATGTTAGCGTACCCTCGGGTTTCTATCGTTAGCATACAATGAAAATACGATTCCCTAATAATACCGAATTGTTTGTTAATGTTACTGCTCAACTAACAGCGAAGACATGGGAACGAGAGTTTTCTATTCATTAGAGACGACGTTCTTCGCTGTCACCGTGAATCTAATAAGGATTCCTGATTTCTCATCAATTCCTCCTCCTGCTCCGGCACAGATATTGGATTGTTCCGGAAAACTTTGAAAAAATGTCGCGACCTAAATCCCTGGAAGACGTGGAATATCTGGAACAGGCAACTTCTTCCCCTCTGTCGCTTCACTACTTCCATTACCGGCGTACCGGTTCCCCCGCCATCAACTAGTTCATATTGCCCCTCCGTGCTTTGCCTCGCGTGACTACGAAGGTGCATATCTATGTAGACTCCTAATCTCCCTAACCTCGTCCTACACTCCATAGAGATCTGGTGGGCAGGGCCCAGGAGTAGCCAGAGGAGTTGTCTTCTAGCCCAAGTAAAAATTACGGTGAATCGCGGTAATACGGTGAAATGCCCTAAGCCTGGACAGCATTTTTTGCTACCTTTAATTTTACCAGTTTAGATAAACAAACATAATTTTTTAAGAGTTTTAACATAAAATTCAGATTTTGTAAAAAGTAATTTAAAGTCCCAAAATCATTGTTTAGATTAATATTTTAACTGTAGTAACAAGAGTAATTCTAACTTAAAGTTGGACATATTAAATTGTAAGACTAATATATAAAATAATTAGTAGTTTTACTATAAAAATTCGATTGTCCAGATTTAGGCATCACTTTTGGCTTGTCCACACTTAGCGCATTTCACCTTATTCGGTTGTTAAAAGGCCGACAAACTTTTTCGATATTGGACCATACAACTTGGATTTTCTTGGAGAGATATAGTATTCTGTCCAGCATCGAGCTGGTGCCATCGGACCAACGAGGATGAGATTGATATTGCTGTAAAAATTCGCACAGAGTTCATTAATTTGCTTGGCGTATTAGTTAATTTGCGTCACCTCTGAAGACCCCGTGGGGTACAATCACGCAGTAGCGGGGGACAGCCTCACACCGGTACCGGCAGCATGTCCTGATGTTGGTCCTTCCAGACAGCCGACGACGACGGAAGGTTGGGGCTTGGGGGGCAGCAGTCGCCCCACCGGAGCGAGGTCTTCTGGGAGGGGCTATTCCTTGTTCTAAACGCGAGGCCGCCCATGGGCGCTGATGGCCATCGATTTTTACACAACTCACTGAGTCTGCTTCTACCCTTTCCTTCCTCCTTGATCTTCTCCTTCGATCGCGCCACTTACGTACCAATCGCTACTGATCAGTGCGATCGCTCACCTGCAACATGTACAATCAAAATTTGCTATTAGGCAAACATCCGTTTCTATGTAAACAATAAGTATTAAAAAAAAATTACCTAAATTTCTTATATTTGCATTATTTCTCGAAAAACGAAGGTGACCTTCGGTTTTTTAAATAGAATGCTATGTGAAAACGTGGGTCCACACGAATTCACTTACATTGTAACGCGATGACTTCCAAGGTCATGCAAGGTCAGAAACAAATGGGAAACAAGTAAATAATCATGTAAAGACATGATGCCTGTGCACTGTACTGACTCTGGCAAGTATTTCAAAATTGATTTCGCATTGTCGGATTATTAACAATTGTTTACTCTCTAGAGGGTAGCTGTGAAAAATATGAAAAAATCACTACAAAATTTATATTGATGTATAAATATGAGAAGTCGGTAATCAACAGATTATGGTGTCCCAGAAGAATTAAATTCAGACACGAGTTTCAAAAAAAAGAAATACAACAGGAAGTATAGTCGATATTAGATTCATTAATCTTTGAACAAGTGGGACTGGCTGTAAAATAATACAACGCAGTTCTGTACACTGTACATACAGTCAACCCCCTTTCAAAGCACAGTTTAGTTTACACATTCGTGAAGTTTCCGTGAGAAATTGTTTACCTTGAAAACTGACGTGTTAAGTATTTAGTAACGATTCCTGTATAGTATCAGCATTGTGCGTAGAATATTCATAATCATTGCACACAGGTAAGTGTCATTATTATAGTTCGTTCACATCGCATCAATCTTCATATGCTCCATTATTGATTACTAACGTTATATAATTCTGTAATCACGCGTTACTATGGTAAACCATAACGATGTTGCTATAGACAAATAATTCATTGTTCTAAAATAAAAAACATAATTCATTTTTTTAAATATTCAACAAACAAATCTTACTTGCAACAATAGAAATTATTGTTTCCGATTTAACCTCGGTGCCTTTGTTTCCAGTTTTACTGTTCTCACGATGACAATATTTTTTACATTATCCTATATTTACAATATGATTGATTTTATGATTAGAGTTCTCTGCACGATTTTTCTCATTCTCGTTCACAGACTAGGATGAATGGAAACAACACAGGGTGTCCCAAAGTTTTGTATTCCAAATGTCTGAAACACCGATTTTGAACGTAACTGCCTGCATCGAATTTTTGAGATTGGGTCAGAACGAGAGATTTCAACGCTATCCGGCGTTAAAATCTCCGAATACCAAGACCCTTAAGATTCATGTCTCAAGCGAGTAGAAATTACATTGTTCCGCAAAATTATGATCACATTTTCGGATAGATCTCTTTTATATGAATCTTTAGTTACGAAAAATTTAAATTAAAAAATTGAACCAATACATTTAGAGTCACATATGTAGAGTATTACTATCATCCATTATTGCCAAAACTGACAAGACCTTACCGCCATCTTTTATGAACATCATCATAATTAAACGTTATCAATATGATCAAATATAATTACTCTACACATTAATTTGCATTCGTATCGTACGAATTTTTCACTTCGATGTTTCCGAATATAAAACTCTATACCTATAGATAAACATATTATATAGATAAATACTTTCTTTCGATTTGTCAACGACCATTGCCTCGCAGAAAACACCCGTAGCATAACTTAGCAAGTAAGTAACTATCAAACACACGCCATTTTTTCCATTGGCCAAATAAAAATATTTTTTGGACGCTCTGACAAACTAGCCAATAAGAAACACTTATAAAACCAAGAATAAAAATAGCGAACACCGCAATAATTTAGTGCAATAATCAAATCTGTACAAAGCACATTAGCTCTAAGATTCGTGATTTAAATACCATAAGAGCATATATTTTACAACATTTTGTATATCTTTAAAAATGTAAACGATAGCCTTAAATAAAAATGTGGATTAAAAACAAAAAAGCAGAAAACACCGGTTCTTGTTCGAACACCGAAGTTAAGCGGCGTAGGGCGGGGGACGCACTAGGATGGGTGACCGCTCGGTAAAAAGCCGGAATGTGGCCCTCTGGGTGCGTTTCACGTGTTGTTGGCAAAATAGGTGGTTCGGAACCCACCTTAATAAAAAGTAGGTCCCGCTGAAATTGTAAATTAGGCGATAGTTGAGGATTGGTCAAGGAAGAGGTGATGGAATGGATTTGAAACCCCGAGGGGACCAAATATCATTACATACATACTTTCTTTCGATTTACTTCTAATCAGATTTTATCATGAATCTCACCGACCGTTTATGTCGTATGACGTATTTGTTCAACGATAAACATATTATACTTGCAGATTAGTCAATCCTTTTCGACGTTCAGTATGATTTTTAACATATAATTAATGGATATAATATTTAATGGAACGTTTACGATTGCGAATAACTTCAGACCGGAAATCTCCCCCAAGTGCGATCGCGTTCGATGCGCCAGCGATAGTAACACCATCTGCGGATCTCCGCGAAAATCTAATCGATCAAGAATGTTCGATCGTGTGCAGAACGACATAGGCGAGCGTGCGCGGAAGATGTGACCGTAATGGCCGTAATATTGTGAATTAATTAATATTGTGAATATATACGGTTAAAAACAACGATCTGTTCGTTGATCGACTTCAAGTGGAACGGAACTGGAGTTTGGACATGTCAAGTTATCATTCGCTTAGCACTTTTAATTGAACATAGTCGACACGACCATAAATTGGAGGTCTATAACACCGTGGACCTTCGTGTGGCCTTAAACCTCAATATTCATGTAGAAAGTGTATACATGATTTTAATGGCAACTAGAAAGGAGGCATGGAAGGTCGTGGAACGAGTGAGAAGAGTGAAAAGGCGAAGACTATACGTTCTGGACCAACTAGTGACTTTCATCGGTTAAACTTACGTAGCATACCTAACCTAACACTGTATTATCAATTGTTTTAAACGTCGATACATTTAGAGGTTACTCTTACTCTTTGTATAGATTCTGTCAACGTACATAAATAAATGCACAATAATACAATCGTTTTCCTATAGTATACATTCCATAGAATTGTACGACTTAATTATTCCTTTTTTTTTATTAATGCAACTTAAATCTCAAGGAAGAGATTATTTTGCAGTTTGTCTTCATTAGCAAACGATATTTGAGGATCTTCGACATTTACTAACTCGAATTATTACTATTAATAATACTGTTTATAGTATTATACATAATAATACTATTTATAGTATTATACATAATAATACTATTTATAGTATTATACATAATAATACTAATACATAATAATACATATTATACATAATAATACTATAAATTATATAATATATAATAATACTATTTATATAAAAATTTTTAAAAATATTTGACGCTTATCAATTTTTCGATGGTCAATTTGAATCTCAAGGAAGAGATTATTTTGCAGTTTGTCTTCATTAGCAAACGATATTTGAGGATCTTCGACATTTACTAACTCGAATTATCTACATTAGGTACATAAAAAAATTTAAATACTATTTATATAAAAATTTTTAAAAATATTTGACGCTTATCAATTTTTCGATGGTCAATTATAAAATGATAGAAACAGGAATCTCAATCGGAAATTATTAGTGATAATCACGCGGGTTGCCAACCGTCCCGGAATTGAAGACGCATTATTTTTTTGTACCTGTGAACAATATTTCCTAAGTGGTTTCTCAGTAGAGAATATTGTAAAATTACACCTATATGTATATTTTAGTTTTGGGTAATATGTCCCGCGATTGTCTCGGAAAAAATTGGCAACCCTTGTTCAGGTATATGTTCCAACTCTTCCCTTACTGTTACGATTTGGAAAATATTAAAAATGTTTCATTGTTTCAACGTATACAGAACATTTCTGTGATGAATCGACGTCGGTATAATAAATATGTATTATCGGTATCAGCATGAAATATCATGGAACTATGGCGTTTTCAGTGACCTTACACCATTTATAGACGGAATAATTGAAGAAATCGATCTACACTAAAAGAGCGGTATAGAGTCATTCGAAGAGAAACCACGACTGCACGCCGCACGCGTGTACATAGATGCACGTGTAAAAACAATGAGATCATAAAATGAGTTAATCAAGCCATACAAGATTTTCACTAGAATAATTATACAATTATTATTGAAAGTATTGAATAGCTTATAGAACGAATACTTTCTCTATACCTCGTTTTCATAGACAGAATATAGATAAAATAGATAAAAAAAAATTACATACAACACGTACGTTACCAAATATGACTATTTAACTAAATAATCGTCTATAAACTAATGCTTTGAACATCATGAAAAAATTTAATATCTACGAGTAATCTATTTTCCATGAATATGAACAGTGTTCATTAGTGGATCACATATTAATTATTTGTACATTATTATTTGCTCAGATTATAATTTTCAAAAACATCTAACTATGTATTTATGAGTTTATAAACATTAACCCTTGGAATATTTCGTTCGCGTGAGAAACTTGATCATAACAGAATAATTAACTAGTGCCGTAAACGAACGTATATACTGTATATTGTCCTCTACTACTGCCAGAATTACATCCATAATTGTAAGTAGTATTGGTTTCAGAAATCGTGTTCCTTTATGGGCCACTCCGTGCCAAGTAGTCGTACCTTGTACAACTCGATTAAAAAAATATTTTTTACTCCTCGATTTTGTTCAAACTTTCTGAACAAATAATAATTATAACTGCCGAATATGCAATCTAAACAAAATCTTTTTAGAAAATTTTAGTTTGAACGATATCATAGTATCGATACGAAACAAACTACATTGCATGTAAATCGATAACAGAATTTGTTGCATGAAGTTAGTTGCAGGTCGTTAGGTGATGTCAACTAATAACCCTTTAATAATCACGTTCTGATTTTCGATTTGTTTCAGCACCATCGACGTTATGCAGTGTTAAAAATATTACCATAATATCTCTTGATTAATTGGATCTTTTTATATTTTTTATAGCTGTTTTCAAATTCTAACGACCCGGTCTCGTGTAATCAAATTTGAGGCACTGGTCCCTAAAGGGTTAAGTTAACAGAAGGTGTCTGCAAGTACGTTAAGCCTTGTCCTATGAACCAGATCTAACATTAACTTTTGCACCAATGGTAAGAACAATTTTTTAACAACTTTTTTAAATAGGTGAGCAAAGGTATGAATATAACTGAACTGTATAATGTTGTAGCAAACTCTGAAATAAAAGAGAGGGAACACGTTGGAGCGTAAGAGGTTAAGCTCGATTCATGACCGGCTTGTTCATGGTCCGTTCATGTTCGCTTCGTGCTTCGTTCATGTCTAGTTCATTCGTTCATAAATAGTTTTGTGAACCTGTTTTATGACTCATTCAAGTATGCACGTGTATTTTAAGTTAGTATCTAGTTAGATCTCAATTTACGTCTAAGATCTAGTCTCCAGATCATATTTAGATTCAGTCTGAAGTTGCTCACTAAACTCTGAATTTCTTCAGTTAAGGAATAAGATCGATAGTAATAGACGATCGAATCGAAAAATCACGGATTCCGAGAATATTTCATTTTCAGGCACAAATTATACTACGTTTCAGACTGTACATTTAGACTGCGTTAGATCTTTGTGCAAAATAAAAATTTCTTACCTGAATTGCAACAAACTGGAGTAAAATAGAAATTCATTTTCTTCTCTATTACGTTTAGTAGATTGAAAATAATATAATGTTGAAATGTTTGCTATTTTAAATTACACTTCATTTTTTTTCATAAATGCATAAAATCCGCAGTCATTGACAAGAATTTGAAGTTTTTTTATTGTACATTGCAGATATACAAAGATTTTTCACACGATTTTAAATGAAAATATTTTCAGTAGGAACAATCGCATTATCCGATCAATGAAATATATTAGAAAATAAAAGACCTTATGGTAAAAAGAAATTTGCATTATTTCATGGTAACTGCATGTTTCGTTCTAAACATGTAACCCAACTTATTATTAATCGCATAATTCAGATACGCTTGCTACAATGTTACAAAATGAGACGTTCTTATTTTGAAAATAATGAATTATTAATTTCAAGAACTATTGGACGAAATCGAAAAGCTCAATATGTTGAAATCATGTATTAATAGCACGCAACGAAAACTTTAATCTCCAATTAAATGAATAAAAACTTCGCAAATATAATAATTTTTAGCAATGATGCCATAAAAGAGAGTAACTCCAATTCGGAGATGAGAGGACACGCAATATCTTAGCCAAAAAAAAAAATTTTCTGAAAAATGTCAGTTACGGATCAACGCGACAGATATCGAATAAAGCAGAAATCATCTGACAAAATCATAAATGCTTACAGGTCCGTGGTGTGTGCTGAATCCTGGATCTCCGTGCTACCACTCGCTGTTGCATCGGAACGGTGGAAGATCCATCTTGTATCCCACTATTCTTGAAAGAAACTAGGGGTCTCCGGTGACGAACTGCGTTCGAATGCTTGATCGCGACCACTTAATTTCACTTTTTTACGGTGAACCGGAACCGTCGAATTGGAAAGAAAAAAGTCGTCGATACCTTCGGGTACGAAACGAAACGAAACGAAACAGGACGAGACGAGACGCGAGACGAGCCGATAGAAAAAATAACTAAAACGTAATCGAGGGTGACGAGCAACGAGACACCCCTGATGATTCTCGTACTCCTCGTCGTCGTCGCCCTCGTCAAGAACGGCGTGCTCTGGCGTTCTTAACGGTCCTGAAGGCCACCCCGTACTGAACCGACGGTATCTCTTAGACGAGGACTGGCGGAGGGGTGATTCTGATATTGATTCGAGCCCCGTGACGTCATAGACACTGTCGGGGGTACGTCCTACCCTCTGACTTTACCTCCATCTCGTTCGCACGGTTTTCGTTTCGATTGGCCGTCTCCTTCTAAACGCCCACCTCCGCTTCTCCTCGCGGCGCTCCGGGTTCTTTCGCACCCCCGATGGGGTTGAAGGGAGGCGTGGACTGGAAGGTTACGAGCCTGCGCTTCGTACGCTACCACCGGCGCGAGCTACCCCCTTTCACTGGCTGTGAACGGGAATCCAGGTAAGCAAAGGTGTGTAGTCCGGTACCATGTTGGTCAAAAGAGAGTTTAGAGGATGATTGCTGTATTAGAAATGAGTATTTAATAGCGGCCATTTAATCGCGACCAATCGATCTGTTATTCCGCCCCTGGATTTACTGAAACAATCGGGACTCGTATTTGCATTAGTAAGAACAGGTACGCGTTTGACGCACAATCCATTGTTTCAAGGAAATCAGAGGCAAAGTACCATTTGCGTAATGAATGGTACCAATGGAAATGACGAACATTCGTTGATTCTACCCCTACGCAAGCGTGAGATTCGATTTGTTTGATTAACACCAGGTTTACATTGCATTTATTTTGCATTCAACAAAGTAACAACTTTTTATAATGTATACATGTAACAAGATTTATAATATATGTGTATACAGAAAGAAAGAAATTTATCTGTATCTTTGCAATCTCAATAATTGTAAATTAAAAATATTTAAACAGAATAAAGAATTTCGTGCATCAATTGCAAAAGTAACATAGCAACTGCATAGACATTTGTGTCTTCTATTAATAATTTCAATATGTTACAAATAGTTATAAAAGAAAAACCGTAAAAGAAACTCTGCGCAAAATTTTTTAGAACAAACAGAAAAAAAATTACATTGTATACTAGTCTTGAAACCATACAACTTTTCTTTCAACCATTTCTCATATACTAAATAGTTTACAAATAATTCTGTTTAGCAGGATCACCTTGTATATTTATTGTGCAAACAAATCTTCGTAAAAGTAAGGTATTCAAGGTTTAAAATGGAGTCCAGGTTCATTGTTATAGGATTCTTTACGAGTCAAAAATCAAGAATTTTTCGAAAAATTAAAGTGTTTAATTACATTTTGGAGCTACTTTACTAATATTAGCAAGTGATTTTTAATTTATTTTACTACCGTATGCATATAATATTAAAGCAGGTAGTAGTAATCAGATACAACGCTGAATGAGCTCGACTAATGAACAGATATGAATAATAATGAATGGAAAATGAACGTAGGACTCAATTTCGCGGTAATGACAGAAACTCTGTTTGCTTAGAGCCATTCCAGCATAATTATAAAATGGAAATTATTTCCCACACATAATGTATTTACTTTAATTCCACGTAGAATATATGTACATGGATCGTGTTTGTCACAGTGAACTTATATGCTTTGTGGAAGTTTGTGAGACAAAGCGTTGACAAGATTAGCATAAAGAAAAAGCTATTACTGTCGGAACAATGAAAAGTTTCCCTACTGCATCTACCGTGGTCCAATAGTAGCTCCGTACAAACAGAGTCGCCAGATTAAGACTTGTGTCCCCACTCTACCTTCCCCTCCTTCCGCCGTGGCCCGGTCACGTGACGCGCTTCGTCACTGTCGTACATGTGTCCGGCACTGACAGAGAGAGGGTAACTCTTCCCCTCTCCTCATCTGGCAACACAAATAAGTCCAATCCGTCTTATCTTGCTTCACACGACCGCTACCAACGTCGCATCTTTATGGCGCCCACGATCTCGTATTTTATGGAAAAGTTAATTTAATATTTACTATGCGCGTTGTTAAACAATTTAATAGAAATTAAAATAACATCCGTGCACGTATAAGTTATCTTAATTTTGCCGATTTAGTCAATAAATGATAAGTTATATATTATTTTCACACTTTTGTGGTTTGTTAATTACAAGCGAATTATTGGCGATGACGAAAACATTTTTAGTTATAACAGTGATATTCACGCAAACATGTACGCGTGTATTGTTAACAAGTGAGAACAAATACAATCTTGTTGTGTGTATCTCATATTAGTTCACCTAATTTTTGTGTTTGTTAGTGACATTTTTCTACGTTTCAAATGATAATTAACTTTGTATAATAGTTATTTCTTCCACATGAAATGTGTACATAAAAAAATCTAACATGAACTTTTATGTAAACCAATCTTCTACAATTCGGTAGATGTAAAATATTTTTTTACAAAAATAGAACCCACGTTTAGGGTAGAGAAAAACATTCGATTTTATCATTAACAATACAGAATAGTTGAGTATTTGTTAAGCTAAAAATACTAGACGAGTTATTCATTTCTGTGCGGTTTATACAGTGTCGCCAGATAAGGGGAAACGCGTCACGTGACCGGGCCCCGGTGGAAGCGTGTGGACCAGCGTCGTAGGAGGGGAAGGTAGAGCGAGGACACAAGTCTTGATCTGGCGACACTGGTTCCTCATTGACAGCCATTCCGTGACAACGAAGATGCGACGTGGCATATTGAAATCTTCAGAGACAATGTCGTCGCAGAATGAAGATAGACAAAAATCGTACTCGGCAAGTGAATCGGGAAACCAAACCTTCCTATACGTTCGCCGCTCCTGCATAGTCGATACCACTTGACCCACTCTTCCGAATCCAGAAACTGTACCTTCGCTTTTATATCCAGCCTCCATAGATCCTCGACATCGACAAACTCGATTTTATCAAAGGCGACTGGGTAGGACCACGTGGGACCAAGCACAAAGTAAACAGTTATGATTGAAACGAAGGAGAATAACGTCCCCGACGATGAAAAAGGATCGTGCCTTTGTTTATGGCACCAACAATATATCGGGAATTCATGAAAGAAATCATGCCAGATCTCGTGATTTAGTTACCATTTCAATTATTAATAGCCATTGGATTCTGTTACAAACAATTTCGGAATACCTACGTTACAATGAGAAGTAGAATAGAACAAGTGAAACAATTTTTTTTTTAAATGATTATTTATGTATTTATTAAAACAGGGTTACTCTTTTATTAATTTTATTTTAATGTTTTCGAGAAAAATTACGCTTTATTAATAAATGTGATGTATTCCATCAGTAAAAATAAGAATACATATTATTATGTATGAAAAGCTATTTTTTTATAAATATTGTAGATAGTCAAAGTTCATTGAAGAATTATTCCAGTGGAGGTTCTTGATAACAGGGCAAGCAGCGCACTTTATTACGATCCCCACAGGTGGAAGTTTTCTAAAACAAACATTAGAATAAAAATTAAGATAAAAATTAATTCATTTCGTTAGCTGTACACATAGGCTACTTTCCACAGTTTATGTGTGATCTTCGTTATAGTTTTCTACCGCTCTCTAGTCTTTCTTCTATTAATAATTACAATTACATCATAGGCATTAGACTTTAAAATTAGTTTGTGGTTGATACGTTTGTATATTTCTTTTTGCGAAGAACCAATTATTATGGGAAATCTATGCGTATATGTTAAGGATAATCTGCGTATCTAAATGCAAAATTTATTTGTATTTATATATTATTTTTTTTAATGTAGTGGACGTAATCAGTTAGCCGCAGTGTCGGCAGAACAAGATGTGTCCCCACTCTATCTTCCCCCTTCTACGACGCTCTGCCCCGCGCCGCGGCCCGGTCACATGCCCGATATCAGCAGAGAGAGGGTAAGTTTTTCCTCTTACAAAATTAACTTCAGACTAGGCATTTGAAAAATTATAATAAGATTAACATTAAAAATCATTTATACAGAATATCTCAGTAACTATCATAGTATAAACTTCGTCCACAAATTTGAAATTTACCCTTTACGACAAAGAAATTCGAAATGATTTTTATATCTCGAGAAAAAAAGTAATTATCACATAGTATGCTACTCCTGAAACCATGCAATTTTCGTTTCAACCATTTTTTTCATATAGCAAATGGTTCGCAATTTAGGTGGCACAGTTAACTAGATCACCCTGTGGACGAACGACAGACACGATCGAGTTATTGAACTTATTGTCCGAATACATAATAAATTCGGCTATGTATAGTAACGGAAAATTGAATATTCGACGAGACCAGGTCCGACGATATTGGTCACGCTGCTAAATGTCACGTCAAAAAGTCAAGCAGTTGAACGTCGCGCGGACCGGCATGGCACGGTGTATTGAAAATTGCCACGTGTCAGGTGAAGTACCTGGCAACAATAGGCACGTGCACCGTGGAACGTCGTAACAGGATATGATATGACTGGGTTCCACGGGTATCAGGGGTGGTTCGAGTTCATGGCCCTCATTGTGGCTCCCGAGTGCCTCGTGCCGTGCACTATACAATCTCATAGATCGCGAAAGGGGTGCTGTGACTCACGGCGTAACTCTGCAGCAGAGCTGTAATAAAATTCTATTTTCGAAAATGATCTTTTCTTTTTTTGGGAAGATCTCTGTGGAGGTCGAAGGTGCATCTACCATTCAAAACGCCGTTAGTCCGGTTCGTTTCGATGTAAGACGACGGCTCAGGACAGCTTTCGACGTATTAACGGAGGAAGCGACCAATCTTCAATCGCTCTTGCAAAGTTTAAAAATCTTGAAAATATAGGAGGCGCTGCAGATGTGCAACGCGGTGTACAGTGTTTTATCGATAATTGTCCAAAGCACGGGTCCGGCCAGGGACAATTATCCGCCAGGGATACTTTGACTTCTGCCGAACATAGAAAAGCTCATAGATCGCGAAAGGGGTGCTGTGATTCACGGCGTAACTCTGCAGCAGAGCTGCAATGAAATTCTATTTTCGAAAATGATCTTTTCTTTTTTGGGAAGATCTCTGTGGAGGTCGAAGGTGCATCTACCAAAGCAATACGCCGTTAGTCCGGTTCGTTTCGATGTAAGACGACGGCTCAGGACAGCTTTCGACGTATTAACGGAGGAAGCGACCAATCTTCAATCGCTCTTGCAAAGTTTAAAAATCTTGAAAATATAGGAGGCGCTGCAGATGTGCAACGCGGTGTACAGTGTTTTATCGATAATTGTCCAAAGCACGGGTCCGGCCAGGGACAATTATCCGCCAGGGATACTTTGACTTCTGCCGAACATAGAAAAGCACGACGAAGCCCGAGGGCCTCGATCGCCGGAAAGCGTAAACTAATCCAATAACAAAACTTCTTCGTTTCTCATTATTTTTTATGGAATTTTGACCAACCAAGCTTTGTCATTGGATTAGTAGTGGTCCCATGTTATGTTACATTTCTCGGCGAACGCAACCTCTCGAGCTTCAGGGCCCCTCACGAGGTACACACCGCTGTAGTGGGGATAGTTTTGGGACAATTATAGACTAGATTAGCCTAGACTAGCATAGACTAGATTAGCATAGACTAGATTAGCATAGACTAGATTAGCCAAAAGTGCTACCACTTTTTGTTCCTTGGGTATTCCGAGAATTCCTTTTACCGATTTGTACGAACTGTTCATGAAAAAGGTTTTTGACAATACTTCCATGATTATAAAAAACTAAGGTTTGTACAAAGATAAATTCCGTTTCATTCATTTCTTTAGAGATAACCGTCATCCTTCGTTGAAACATAAAAAATTATCTCGCCTCCTTATTGTCACATTGAACAGAAGCAGAGCTGATCACTACCACTTTGCTAGCTCTCTCGAGTGTGAAACTCTAAATCACGTCCTTTGCCAGTGTAATCTCTATGATACTCAACGATCATTGCTATTGAAAAATCTCTTTAAGTTAATGTCGTAGCCAGCCTTCATATATTGTCTTTTTTAAGAAACTGTAATCTGCTCATTTTTGTTCACATAGGTTTCTTGTTCTGTTCCTAAAGTTGTAATAAATCTCATGAGATTTTCTCAATAAAAAATAAAAAAAAATTGTAGGCCAGACACTTGGGACATTTATCAATAAAACACTGTATTACCTTGTCGAAGACTTGATCGGCCGGGCAAGGTAGTATCTTAGCCGTAGACCCCACGCATTCGACGTACAGCAAACAGTCCAGAGGATAACGCAAAAGCACAACCCTCTCCTGATCGTTCGAACTCTTCACTTCCGGACACTTCGGAATTTGACAATTGTCGGACAGTTGAGTGTCAGACTCGCCTATTTGTGGAAGTGGTACACCAGCTGCGACCAGAACCACCGTCAAGCATGCGCTACACATCGCCAGTGCCAATTTCATTTTGGTTCTTTGAATTCTGAAAATAGAATCGAACACATTTCAAACAAATTAATCCATTCGGTTTAGCGAAACGCGAATAAAACACATTTTCGCGATTATCTCTAATTCGAAAAAATATTCTCCGCGGCGCCACAGTGGACCAAAATCGCGATCTACCAGTTCATGGAGCGATCTAGCAGTTCGGGTGTCTTAAATGTCCATTACATTCGAGAATGATAATGTCAATAAAAGTTATTGAAAACCCTCGTTACAGGAAGCGTTCAAAGATCAAACTTTTCCAGATACCGTTTCTCACCGAAAAAATTACTTTTTCTTTGTAACGATGCCCTGGAAAACCTATTGAACATTATGAGCCAATTTTTTTTGTATGGACAGTATACACGTCTATATTTAAGACGCACTTGGATTTAAAAATTTTTGTTAATAACTTTTCGTAAAAAAAATACTCTGTGAAATGAAGAAATCCGTCAAAGCTTTTTAACTTTGGTAAGGAATATCTTAAAATGTACAACGAAGTACAAGCTCGGACAAAGTGGAACATTTTCAGCAACATCTCCTCTAAAAGATCCTGCAAAATTGACATCCCTCCTCAAACCAACTTGGAAGTTATGATAGTTTAGAGGACACGTCCAAACGTATCTACAAGATTAATTATTTAACCTCCGACATAAATCGCGCGGAGAAGCAATCACCCAAAAAGTAGCAACACGGCAGAGACCGAGGGACATTGTTCAACATCGTTTCATCACCGACAATTAAAGGATAATTAGCGAAACATGATCGTCTGCTTTGGAAGCAAGTAATAACGGTTAATTAAGTATGCCAACTATGATGTTCTTTCAGCAACATGGTGCAATTATGCACGAAAGAATGCGATGAGGTCATGGCGCGAAGAAAATTTTGTTGGTTAATTGTATTTCTAATTAAGGGTTACGGAGTTCGTACAATTCAAGTTTACTGTATACATGGAGAAGTTTTTATACAGATAGATATCTCGGAAAAAATTTAGTAATGCACACTTGTTAGACTCAGTTTGTAATTGCACTAGACCTTTCTCAAGACGAGCTCCCTTTCCCATGTTCGCCTGCTAACTTGGTGCGAAATTTCGGACGTTCATTCTGAGCAATTGTTATAAACAATTGTAAAAACTATATTCAAAATCATATATTCTGAACAGAATTTTGTGCAATAACTAAAATATGTGCTAAGCTCCTGGGTAATTTTAAGCAGTTCTAATAAATGAAATCATGACTACGAGAGAAGGCTGCTCTGTAATTTGAGGGACCTCTCTTTTTTCACTAAAACTTCACTAATTCTGTTGATTTCTTCCAGAAAACTGTAGATATCGAAATTTCGAGGCAAGATGTTCACTGGTTCAAAAGTTATAAGCGCTGAAATTTACTATTTAATATTTTTTCTGAGCAGCTTTAACACTGATTTTGACAGACAAGGATAATGTTGCGTCCGTCGTAAGCACAGTGGTGAACACAGAATGGCGTTAGGTCTGCGTTAAATAGTGAATTTTAGAGCTTATAACTTTTGAACCAGTGAACCTCTTGCCTCGAAATTTCGATATCTACAGTTTTCTCGAAGAAATGAACAGAATCGGTGTAGTTTTAGTGGAAAAAACGTGGTCCCCCAAGTTACACACCACCCCAAGAGAATGCCTATATTAGAAAGACAGTAAAATTCATTTTTATTTAGTTACGGTTGAAAATTTGAAAAATTTTTTAAAATACATGTATCTACTGATCGTCCATCAGGAGATGGAAACGGGATCTGCGAGACCCCACTCACACGCTTATGTTCTGGCGGGAACATAGGAGCTCATCAGCGCCACCACATCACTCTGTTTTAGTCACACTAACGGACACGCATTTGCTGTCTTTATCAAGCGATTTGGCCAATAGCAGAGGACGTGTAGCGCGGAGTAGGGGTATCACGTGGTCCCCACAAGTTTCTCACTGCTATCTCCTGATGGATGATCAGTATGTATGTTTGATTTTGTAATTTTGTTGTAATTTTGTGATTTTGTAATTTTGTTATAATGTTGTAATTTTACCTTACAAATATTCTCTTCTTCCCCATTTATTTGAACGATATTTTTTAAATATTTGATTAGAACTACACTTTTATTTTCTATATTGTTTGTTGAGAATTTATTAATATAGACTGCTTACCGAAATAACAAACATTACTACCATATAATTAAACATTATTATTGAGGCAATTATTATTAAGGATAACAATCAAACATTAATATCATCATTATAATTAAACATTACTATTATCGTTATAATTAAACATTATTATTATCATTGTAATTAAACATTATTATGAAATGTCACATATATGAATACAAACATAAAACTGAACTGTAATTTCACTGGGTCAAAAGCTTCAATCGTGTGCTTCAATCGACGAGGAACGTCGGAGCCGACTGTCTTCATTAAATCAAAAGCAGACAGTCTATGTATAATCATAATTGATAGGATCGGATTTGGATGGTCCTTCAAGAACACATACGCGTGATTCTCAATAGCCAAGTTGTCGAGGGATGTCCGATTAGTGCTCGACACGATTTTTCTTCTTTTTTTTTAAGGTAATATTTTAGTCGGCGCGAGCCTTGCCTACGTTTGCTATGTTCAACGAGGGAAGCACAAGGTGTTCTTCAAGTAGGAAGCAGTTGTCGATGTACAAAATGGGTCACGAGTCGTGACCTCCGCGTCTTTTGCACAACCTCGAGGGTCTTGCTTCTCCACTTAATTACCTCTACGTCCTCTGTACATGCGACACGAATTTTAACACATCGAATGTAGACGTCGTCGTCGTGACGAAGAAAGTAATTTCGGATAATGCAACAACTCTGAAGACAGTTAACGGAATGAAAGAATTTTCCCAACGTTCTTTTATCTTTCGAAGGTTGTAGCTATCGGTGAACTTGTAGAAAACGATCCTCCACCGAGATTTCAATGACCTTGAAATATGTTGTCAAGGTCACCATTCTGAACAACATTTCGATCACGTTGAAACTATCGATGAACTTACAGGAAAGGGTCCTCCCCCCAGATTTCAATGACCTTGAAATATGTCGTTAAGGTCAATTAATTCGTCGAACAATCAAATTCCTTTGTGATTTTGATCGAATATTTTTTGCCAGGAATTTTAACATCAGACATTGCATAGAAATTTGTCAACACGGTTTCTATAAATTGAAAATACTTCTGTGCACGAACACAGCGTGCGCACAATTCGAAAAAGAATGACGACAGCGACAGACGACATTTTAGTTTCGTTTCTAGCATTCGAACGTCTTATAATAGCCACGAGTTCAGCAAAACCAAACTTTCTACTTGTTTGTATTGTTACTTGCCGGCGCGGCGCGTGCTATTGAATACAAAGGCGTTAATATTTCCTGGAGTCTTTCACACTTTTCCCAATCCTTTGTGATCTTTATGGAAATGTAAGTACTTACGTATGTGTACATGTAAAAACTTGCATTACTATAATTCAGACAAAGCTGTATCTGGCGCTACGTACCAAAATGTTAACGTTAATAAAAATTTATAAAAATAAAAATAATAAAAATTAATTGTTCTTACAATTTGTTCCGAATAATGTCATTATTTGGAATAAATTCCATTTCACGGTAGTTGATGAACTAAAATTTAACCAAGAATTGCGTTAAACGTAAAACGTTCCATTTCGTAACCGACAATTTTATGAAACGAAGCCTGTCGGCGTCGTTCGCAAAATGAATTGTAAATATTAACCAGCTCGAAGTAATTTTGTCATTAATTACTAACACGGCGATCGAAATAAAATTAGATGGAGTAGGGAGAGGTTCGCATCACTGCGCAGGTGCGCACCTGAACTCGGCGAACGATCTCAGACTGTCAGTCAGTCGGGCCGGGGATTCCCGCAGGAGCAGAAGAGTGCAGAAGAGCTCCGGGGCCAGGAGGACAGGGGTTGACCAGGGGTCATCCAGAGCCACCTGGCCCATGTTCAACAATCTTAAGGTTGACCATAACTCTCGTGAGCTGGTTATGTAAATTATAATATATATTTATAATTAATTTATAATTAATAATATAAATTATAATATATATTTATAATTAATAATATAAATTATAATATATATTTATAATTAATTTATAATTAATAATATAAATTATAATATATTTCAATGCTATCCGTTTCTATAAGATTCTGTAATGTCACCATCCCTAGACAAAATATATTATTCAGCTGATTCATTTAATTTTTGTATTGACGAGAATAAGATTACTTGGAGCCACTATATCGTACTATCATTTTCCCCAAGTGCAATTCAATTTGAACCCCCATATTCCTATGAGAACATATTCAAAATCAACTCGAAGAATCTTCTAAAAATCAAAACAATTTTATTCCAAGCTTATGATCGATTCTCAATATGTATTAGTAGTTCATGTAATGTGATCTAAAGTTCTTGTGGATCTAGTTCCAACATTTATCGTCCAGTTGAAGCGAACGATGTCGGTATTTCAGATCGTGAGTGCATGCAGTGTCTGTACTGTGGGGAATTTCTTGAAATTAAATTCTTCAATTATTATTTAATATAAATTTCCCTTCACTACTTGCGAATTCCTCTTTTAATTTTTAATTATTTGAATTCAAATTATTTATTTATATTATTAATAAATTAACTTTAAATTGAATTCAACAAATTTGATGCTAACACTTAGAAGATTTATTAATGACTGTTATTCACAAATGAAAATCGTTGATATGTAACAACTAATAAATGAATTAATATTTATAACAATCAATATTTACAACAGTGGTAAAATAGAAATTTACGTTATCGACAATCCCCACAGTACCCGTATGGTGGCGCCATCTAGTCAGAACACCACTGTACTAATCAATGAGAAGCTTAAGTCTTCCACCGTAGATGGCGTTGCTAGTATCTTGCAATTAATATGGCGGATGTCAACATTACTACCAATTGCGTAAAAATTTATATGCCAAGTAAAATTGATTTCCATTTTTTCTTGTTTAACTATAGAAGGGTACTAAACATGTTCACAAACTACTTTATACTGCCTTGAGCGATGCATGTTACACATATTTCAGATTAATGAAAATGACATTTGATCACTCTGGAAATAATTATTACGGAAATGTAGATTATTTTTCACTTTATTTTAGTTCCTGGCATTGTTAATGTATAAATAACGCAGAATGTAACGAAGTGTTGTATTTTTTTATTTATTTGAAAAAACATTGAGGAGATATTGACCAAGATTTCTCGCACGCATGCGCGCTCAAAAACAGTAACGTAGATATCTATATTATGAGCAAAAGGTAACGAGGTAGTAATATTGGCGGGAAAGTACCGCAACAAAATACATTCAATTTTCCCAATGGAATCATAGAAATTTTTAAAAATTTTACAATGTGATCCAGGTACCCTATCTTATTCAGAATTATATTTTACTGATACTGAAATCACCGTGCATGCGCGAGGAAACTTGGCCAATATCTCCTCGGTGGTTAGGGGAACATTTTCCAGCTTGATCCGATCGGTAAGTTCAATCTGTTTGAAGTTTGATTCTCGTCGGCTAGAACAGACTCAATCCGCTTTATAGTTGAGACTTGAGACTGATCGGACCAATCAAGCCCAAAGGAAGACTGGTTCGCTTGAATGATCAGTCCAATTCAAGCCAATTGGTCTGATTCAAGTCAGACAATGGAAGACTGCCCGTGACACTTATTATTCCTCCGTGGCCATCCAGGAAACATTGCAATTTTCTGGAACCTTATAATACATGTTATTGTAATAGTTTATAATCCATGGCTGTTGCCAAGGCATCTTTGTTGCCAATTTGGAAATTTTGAGAAATCATTTCTCCCTCTCTCTCAAAATTAGTGAATTAATTAACTCGTCTTATTTGTTGCCTCCGACATATTTTCTCTGAATTAAACAAACCTAATATTAATTATAACACAAGAATCTGATAATATCTTCTACAGATGCGTTCGGAACAGATACGATTAATTTTTCTCCCGTTTCTCCGGCACATTATATCCGACAGGAAACGGTATTTCGAGGAGGGGAAATTTGTATTCGACGAGTGTCGTTCCACGCACAGTAGTCTCCGGTAGAACTTCACAGCTCCAGCAAAAACTGAAGGAAAAAATCTAACTGTAAATTTTGAATTACGTGAACAGTTGCGCGATTTGGAGGACATAACGAGCTGGTATATGACAAACAGTGATGGGCGAAAAACGTTTCAAAAAATATTCAACAATGACAAATACATTATCAACTTCTAATATTTTTTTTTCCAAATACGGAATGGATTTGAACATTATATTTTATTAGAACTGGCATTTACGTGATTTTGAATCTATCAAGACAGAAAATAAATTTCTATTTCACTCCAGTTTGTTGCAAACCAGGTGGAAAATTTTTATTTTACATAATAATCCGCTGTCTACTTAATTTATTCAAACTTTCATTCCAACGCATATGTATTCAATTTTCTAAACCAATGGAAGAAAAAGACTTTAGGAAAGTTTTACACAAATAGTTATACATAAATTATTTATAAAATATTTTATACAAAAAAAAAATCCTGTCAAAAGATGCTAACGGATTTATTACTCAACCTAATCATCGCTGCAATACACCCGCCTTAAAAGATATCTACGGAAATATTGACGAAGGACAAACGGCAGATGGACAGAGAAAGGGGGCATCTCTTCCTAAGGTCCGGTAAACTCATCAATAAGATTACTTGGAAGACTTTAGGTTTAGAAACTCAGGTATGACTGTTAAAGACGGTATTCAGGAAACTCAGGGGTAAGCTAAGAAAGTAAATACCCGGGAAGAAAATTTTCTTAGAAGGCCTTTGGGCTGGAGATACCGTTACAATATAATGAATTTATTGTATAGTATCCGTTCAGGGTACGCCAAAATGGTTTGTGACGCGGCATGAGTAATTGACTTTGAAAATGGAAAAGACACACCGTGAGCAGAATTTCTCCAGCTAGTTTATAATTAACTACAAAACCATTTTGAAACGAGCATAGTAACCTAACAAGCGTGCGCTATGATGTATAACCTTGAAACTCAGTGTGTCTTGTACGAATGAGAATTCGTCTTGACAGACGCTTTCACGTGATACAAAAAAAAGCACAGCATTCTAAAAATAATGCCGATAAAAAGAAATTACAGACACCATTACATTGCTTGCAAAAAAACAGTATAATATCAAAACAACATACTTGATAATACAAGAATGGAAAAGACAAAGTTTATCGTAACAATCATTTTTGTAACCTTCCTAACCTCGCAGATCCTAATACTTGGTTTAATCGATAGATTGTAGTAAACATTGATTTTCAAGTTTGCTAAAATAATGAAGTCGATTATATATAATCAATGTGGTACTCAAATTGTTAATGTATGCAAAGAGTAAGAACGTTCTTCGAGATTTGGAAACACATAAAGAGCCAAAACGATAACGGAGTGGGAAAAGGAAGTAATTGAACAGGACTTTTACTATAGTCGTATCTATAATATGATATTGCGTTGCTCGCAGATCACCCTACCAAACGATTCTCGCTCTTTTGAGGCGTGACTCCACAAGGGCGCAGCTCTGTGCAGATGGCTTACACCGGAAATGGCTTGTACGAGCGGCAGCTTGAACAAACTTTGTCGGAACGTTTGCTATTCGAGCCTCAAATCTGAAAACCCTGACGTCCTACAGACAGCGTTGCCAGTTCTTTAAAAACGTAGGTACTGTGTATCTCATTCGCTCCCTATCAGTGAAATGATAAAATGAAAAGTAGTGGCCATATTCACTAAGTAAAATAGCTGAGTGAATCAGCTGGGTACAATAGTATTTCAACTAAAAAATAAATATATTTTCAGAAATTGTTTTTTAAACTGTCGTTACGTTGAATAATTTAAAATGATTATTTACTTTTATAGTGTGATATAATATAGAGTGAATATATCTGTGGATATATCTGATTTGAAACAGTAGGAAGATTAAAAGATTTGAAAAGTATATATCACATATATTATTTTCAATCTACTAAAATTATTAAAAAGGAATAGAAATTCCTAAGTGGTTCCTGTTTCGTGCAACAGATGCAGAACATTTCTAGCTTGCATAAAGATCCACAATTCTCAAATAGACAATATTACATAATTTTCTTCTTTACCATAACTTCGTTCCCTAAAATGCTAACGTTATCGTAAATTTTTCAAAATCGTGTGAAAAAGATACATTATTAGGTAACAGCAATAAACCATTAAATTTTAAAAAATTTGAATGACAACGAACAAAAATACGTTTGACTTGCACAAAAGAAATTTTGGGTAAAATTGTGCAGGTATCCAAAACGGTCCGGTCCGGCCGACCAACCAAGGCGTTGTTAGCTTCAGATAAATTCGAAATCGGATAAAATCATGTTTAGTCAACCGCAACACAGCCAGTGACTATCAACCAGCCGAGAAGAAGAGAATGCTCAATAACGGTTGCCTATTGTAAAACTATTGCTAGTGATTTTCAAATTTTTATAGCGTAGCACATAAAAAGCAATTTTTGAACATAATTTCAAAATATTATTCAAAAAATATTGTCGCACATTTTTTAGCCTCTCACCACTTAACAGTCTGCACTGCATCGTAAAGGCTATTCACAGAATAATTTTATGCAAGAAATAATGCATAATCTTGCGTATTATAAAAATAATAAATTAAATTTTCCATGACAATAGAATATCTAGGTTAGAACTTAAAATATAATTATATAAAAAAATTAACTTGTTTACTTATTGATCAAAAATTTAATTTATCGTTTCCTTCCTCGAATTCCTTAAAGAAATTATTCTATTATTGCTCCTAAAATTGTAGTAAATTGCTCCAGAGTGGGCAATGTTTCTATTACCATCTAAACGCTTTATTAAAACCAATTCTCTTCTACGAACCTTTCCGATTAGAATGAAATACGTTGTTCTTTGATGCAGACGATAAAGTGTTGAAAATGTCGAAGCACTAGAAGCAAGTGTTAAGGTGGAATTGTGACTGAGGATGATCGGATCTCAGGCTCGCTTATATCTATTAAATCACAAAAGACGAAGTGCTAACTTTTAAATAAATCTGCATGATGCCAAGGTAAAGCCAAATCTGTCATGTGCCACTAAAAAAAAAGCCGGTTCAACAAGTTTCGTAATTCGTAGAAAAAATCGAATAAAGAAGACTGTACTGTGCATCATAGCCGGGGAACTCCTTTCCCGCCGTCGCTGCGCGTCCTCCGCCATTAATTTTCTGATCTCCCACTCCTCGGTACAACTTCTAGCTTGACTTTATTTCCAGAGCTGGGGGCTTAGACCATATATGTATACCTATAGACCCGGCGTAGATAATTTTCTCTGTCCGAAAGATGAAATCAGCTGAAGTACGTTATGACGTAAAAATTTTAAAAGATGACAAGCTATGCTCATCGACAGTGCCTACGCTTGGCTTACATGGGGAGAGAGGGGTCAACGGGTGCGCCATGTACACAGTACATGGAAAGAATGAACAGGATAATTTCAAAGAATTTGGCATTTTATCATGAAATAATCAATATATAAACTGTATTTAAGATACAAATGTTTATTCTTTATGTTTTATTAACGTATTACAATGAAAAGTATTTTGAAATTATCTTAAGACTTATCTTGTGACGTCATGGTGTCCGATCATCTTTCGGACACTGAATTCTCGGTTTTCCTATACACATACTATACCTATGCCGGGTCTATTAGTATATATGGTCCAAGGCTGGGGGACTGACGCCCGGCGGCCCGTGGGCTGCACGCTATTTTCTTTCATAAGATATGGTGTCGAATGGTAGGGACGTTGACAAGCACTGGGATCAGGCCCATGGGTCGCCAGTTCTCCAGCTTTACTGTACATAGTCAAAAATGAGAAGGGGGCTGCGTTTCGTTGAAAGACTAAGGGTAAGGCTTCTTTGTCTCCTCCAGGTATGCAGGACAGGTGCACAGCGAAGGGAAAACCGATACCTAAATTGACTGAAAAGTTTCCCTTGTACGGGCCAAATGCACCATTCCTAAAATAGCAACCGATATCCGAGTTTTACACTTTGTGGAAAAATGCTTCGCTCTTTATCCCCTTGACATATAAAAGACGTGTTCTTTTTTTAAAAGAGGGGAAAGAAAATAAAATGACATTAAAAATCTCGACATTCGAAATGTTCTACATCGGGTCAATACATTTTCTGAGATTCAATTTTGCAGTTAGATTCAATTGGAAATTTTTACAACTATTTATGTAACGTCTAAATTCTCAAAATAGATAAACTCCGATAATAAAATGAAAATAAAGGGGAAAAGCTGTATTGTATAAATTACTTTATATCTTCAAAGTAGTTTTATACAATATTACGAAATACGAATCTTTTTATTGTACAATATAGTCAACGTAGTAAATGCTAACGTACAATGTAATAAGAATTTAGTTTATTTTTTTTTTAATTTTAAGTACAAATAGTTTCTGTTCTATAAGATAGATTTAGAATAATTTCGTCTCTAACCTATAAATTTTTCTATACAATGGAACAAGGATCATAGAACGCAAATATCTTAATATATGCAATATACATAGAATATAATACACTTCTGACATTTTGTACTCACTTCGAAACGATACCTTCCATTTGGATGAATAATATAATGACTTTTTCAATTTAAAGTAGTTTCAGTACACAAAATAATTTATAATAATACGTTCAAACATCTTAAGATTCTTATGTATTATTACATACATATTAGATTAAAAACATTAAATAATTTGATTTACATTAAATAATTTTTATTTTGTGTACAAGAAATTTTTTTTTAAGAATTCAACATCGTATTTTACGTAGTGCTACAATGCTGGAATCATTTAGAAGGGAACGTGTTTTCTGTTTTCTCGCATGAGATTCAGAGCTCGTAAAAATTCTCGATAATTGATTTCTAAATGACCACCTCTTTCAATGGAGAAACATTTGTGCACAACGTCCAATTCCCTGTTACTTATTAACTGTAACATACGTCTGATGGAGAGGGCTTTAATTAAGCACTCTTTCGAAATTGTTCCAACATTTTCTTTGTCGAAATCCTACAACGAAAAAACAATTTGCATATTATTTGTTTAACTTCTTTTTAGGGTGGATCCTCGTGTAACAAGTACAAAAACAAGTGATTTTTGCAACCTTTTGGAAGAACTATTTTTGCATGGTTGCACACTTAGTTAAATCACCCTGTACACTGTATGTTTTGAATATTTGTACCGACCTTGAACAGCTCTTCAAGGTTCGGCTCCTGCATTATGGACAACTTGCTGATCGCGGTCGTAACCATATGCCTCTCCTCGAAGTTCAAGAATATTTTGGGAGAGGCTTCCGAGGGGACATGCTGCACAGGCACCAAGAGAGGTGCTCGTTCCAAACTTCCTGTGGCAACAGCTTCCTCAATGGCGTCTCCGAATTTTATGTAATCCACATAATTCGATCTTTAAAAATTACAACTTTCAATGTCAATTGCCTCGATTTTACAGTGTATCCCAAAATATTGTACTTCATTGAAAAATCACGGACCAACAAGAGCACGGCTACAGCTGAGCGTAGCATCGGCATTGGGCGAACTAGAATCCGTCCACTGTAACCGCGATGGTTATGATTGATCCGCGAAAACAAAGCAACTAAGAGCATTTTCGTAAAATAAAGTTATTTCAAATCAGTCAATTTCAGGAAAATACAGTATTTCGGGACACCCTATATGATTACGCGATTAATTTTCACTCTTGGCTGATAAATTAACTATTAGATTGTGTAACATTCTTTCGGATTAAAATAACAAGTTTCATACCTTAAAGGTGATTGAAAAACTTTCGACAGTGTCATCATTTCCGTACAAGTTAAATTACACCGTAGCTGATCAAGTCCTTGTATGAATTGTGTCTTTTTTATAACAAACTCGTGGTTAGGGTCGTACTGACGCATGAATTCGATAGCCTTTGTACAAAAAACATGCAAAAAGTGAACGCATTAGATCAAAGACAAGAAATACACTGGCATTTAAAATTGTTGTGTCAAATAGCATTGTTTTGTGGACCTGCATAGATCTTAACAAAAGACTACTAATATCTTTATTTTATCCTTGCTATAAAGACACACATGCAACAACAAATAGGCAGATATTAAAAAATCGAAATTGAGTATTGATCATTTGAAAAGCTGGAATTGAACATATTTTCAGTGTTGTAATGTCTATTGTTAATTAGTCCCGTCGGACTGCAGCGGGCAAGGGTGCCCGTCGATGCCCGCGGGCATAGCTGAGGGCAATGTGACGTAAAAAATATTGTCATTCGTAAATGGACCACGAGCGGCTGCGG
The DNA here is from genome assembly GCA_028454225.1 of Lasioglossum leucozonium. NCBI lineage: Eukaryota > Metazoa > Arthropoda > Insecta > Hymenoptera > Halictidae > Lasioglossum > Lasioglossum leucozonium. The sequence continues at coordinate 3,527,028 of CM052207.1, read as the reverse complement.
CCGTCTTCGACCAACAACAACAATCCGTGTGACGAACACATGCAACGTTACCCGTAGCGTCGTCGCTCGTTGCCCGCCAACTCTGCCCGCACGGGCGATGGCTGAACCGGACTGGTCTAGAGGTATGAATACGCAGAATTACTTTTATCCTTTCTCGCACAACTTTTGCTTTAATTTTCGCTAGAATTAGAACAATATTTGTTTCATCCGCATCAGCTTCAGGAGGCGGCCTTTCAGAATTGAGTCGCTTCTTCTCTTCTAACACAGAATTGTACAGCGGCGGTTCAACCGGTTTCGATTCGATCTCCTTTAAAAACCAAATATAATTGAATCCTATGTCATTGTTGTATCTTTTCTCCAAGGCGAACTCTTCCTCTTGAGAGAGTAAAACCGCCGCTGTGGTCAGAACTTGACGTAACTGGGACCGCGACACGTGACCTTTATTATTTCTAAGGACAGTTAAAAATACTTTATTTCATATTTCAATTAATAACAATGACGTTGGACATTGCCGTAACGATAACTGTGAATAATAATAAGGACGTAAATCAAGATGATAATTTCAGCGGGGACATTTTGTATACAAAGTAATTACAATGAACACAATTGCGTTTTATTATAATGCTTGTTCAATTAAAATTAATAAAGTTTATATAATAACTTCGATTAATTATACGGAAAAACTTAGAAAGTTTCTTAAGGGATGTATAGGACAATAGAGACTCGTAAACGCCACGCGTACCCGACATTGTTGTCTCTTGCTGGGTACCAATTGGCAGGAAAAAAAATCGGAACATGTGATTGCCATAAATTTTAGTCTTACTATAATGCGTAAAGTCAGTGTTGTTCGAGCCGCGGTAGAGAGAACATAATGACTAAAGACTTGTCAGTTGCGACACAGATTTCGAATCAGCAGCACGTGCATTTACGGCTGAATAAGTGAGTTTTAATTAAATAAATTTCTGCTCTTTCTCTTGTTCCCTGCTTCACCGCGGCGCGAAGCCAACGCTACGCTCCGTGGAACTTGCCGCCGAGCCGTACTCTCCCCGCCATCGCGCGTCGTGGCCGCGCTCCGATTGGTCCGTGTTTTTTGCAACCTTTTCTCTGAGTATTTTATTCTGATTTAAAGTGCGTGTAATCACTTACGCGGGTCACCGTATTTGATAATGCGATCAGTCGTTTCGTGCAACAACATGTTGCACAATTAAAAATTACGCGTCTCGAGTAACACCCTGAAAACAAGAAAAATGAAATGGTCGTACCTATCGTAATCTTTGAAAAACTGTTTTATCAAAATTCTTCTTTCATTGATGCGGAATCGAATTTTTTGTAATGCTTCTTCACAAAGGTTTCTCGCATCCATTGTTTCACATTGCCAATTCAACGCCCCTTTCCGAGTCAATTGTTTCACATCAGTTGGTGGCGACACAACTCTCAAATTTGGCAATTTATCCAGCTCTTTGATGGTAAATACTAAATTTCCGTTCAGGGATATATTGATAAGAAAACTATTTGGATATTTGGATATTTGACATATCCTGTTTGTGAACCCGCAATACCTTGATCGATGTCATCGGCGAATGTACGCCAACACATACGGTCGGGATCATTTGGATCTTTGTAAATCGATACAAGAGCGTCAATTTCCGATTCCGCGAGATACAAACGCCCCAAAGTGGACACTTGAAGGCCATCTAACACTCTTTTAAACTGTGAAATCGTCACTCTCCCGATGTTCAGGGGATCAAATCTCTATTGTTATTAATTTTAATTGTGAAATAATAATTAATATTAATTTTAATTGTGAAATCTTAATTATTATTAATTTTAATTGTGAAATCTTAATTAATATTAATTGTGAAATCTTAATTGATATTAATTTTTATTGTGAAATCTTAATTAATATTAATTTTTATTGTGAAATCTTAATTAATATTAATTTTTATTGTGAAATCTTAATCGGACATTTAGAATCTACTTTAAAAACGCAATGATTCAATTAAATTATATTTAATATACATCTCCATCGAAATGGAAAATAGAAAGATAGTGAGATTGTAAAATTTGATATAAATCCACAAATAGTTAAACTATTAATAGTTACACATTAAATATTTATGAGCAATTTGGACGAGGCTGTAAGACCTCCACTTAAGGGTGAATAATCCAATTTCACGTTAGCGAATAGACTAAGCTTATTGTTAGACATGGTAGACAAGAGATATTGTAAACCTTGAAAAATTCAGAAACACGGATCCTATTCTCGAGAATGTGTTTCTGAACGCGTAGAATGATTTCTCGTAAAGGCATGGTACTCTTGGGTTCTCCCATCACCGGATGAAAAACTGTTTGCCTCTGAAACACTTTGCTGGGCATAACTTTACCGATTTCCGGCCGAGGATATTTTGGTAGTTCCGCTGTGATAATTCGACCAGGAAACTGATCTAGTATTTCCTTGAGAATAAGTTGAAACAATAATTTACAACAGTTCTATTACAACATTGAAAACCGTATACAACACAATATGTTTTTGCTATTCTCTGTATTCTGAAATATATGTATACTCAACATTCGATTCCAGCAACTATATATAAATAAAGTACAAACGTAGTTTTGTACTCTCTAAATTTGTTTAACTACACACCTACTACACCTCTGATTAATAATTATGACAAAAATAACGTAGCAACATGCAAAACTATTTTTATTCACAGGCAATACATACATACTTTGCAGTGTGCCGAGCGTAGAGAAAGACAGCGATTGAAGAAGAAAGAGGAACTGAGATTCGGCAAACATCAAACAACTCGTGCTAGCTCAGCCTTTAAAATACCTTACTTTTTATTTTTTTTATGAAACTTTCACCGTCGTATTCGTTTGCGTGATCGAAATGACTATAAACACGATATAATTACGATCATAATTACTTGTGTAACAAGCGATTGCAGTCTCAGACAGTTACGGTAGAGGAAACACGAATTCCTAAATTCGTTCATTCGAATTGAAGCGATAGAAAACAAAATTTACGCGCGGTCTTTGTGCAATATATCAGTTATATTTTATTATTTGATACGACTAGTATTATTAATTAACGAAATGTATAGTTAATATTTACCTATAATTGACGATGTTACGTATGTAGAAATCTGCGTTTTCTTCTTACTGCGTGCTGCCTAAAATCGAGATTTTCAATGCCTGGAGATGCAATTGTGTGGATGGTAGCATACGCGGGGCGAAATCTTCCAATTCGTTAAAAATTGAATTCAATCTGCTTCTTTCTCGGGCATTCAATTGTATGCCACAGTGTTCCGGCTTCTGCTCGTAGGTTAGATTATGTTTGTCGTTTTCGTCTGTTGTTTCATCGGCACTGGCTTGCCCGCCATAAATTCTTACTAATCGAATACCGTTCCGGTTCTTAAATTTTGAGAGCCAGCCATAGCTTACTTTGAAGTCGGAGCAGGATGGTATGCTCTCTTTTAATTCGAACGCCTTTTCCAGGAGTAGAGCATCGGATACGTGGATCCCAAGTTTCTTTCTTTCCATGAACCAGCTATATAAACGTTTGTCGATCTCGGAATATACTGGATTTCTTAGACGTTGACGTTTTTTCTGCAGTCTGTCTTTGTTCTCGAACTTCAAAATTGTTGAAGCATTCCCTTTTATTCTCTGAATTGTCCTGTTGCTTACACGATATTTTACGGCGACTGTCGACACCGGTAGAGTTTCCAAATCCTTTAAAACCTCCAGTCGCTGTTGCATAGTTAAAGTGACTACTGTCGTCGCCATAACCATTAATTCATCACTATTATTTACAGAAAATTAACACTGCTATTCACACCAAATTAACACTAATCGATGTGTAATTCATGATTACCAATTAGTTAACACTAACTAATGTTCGCAGTTCAAAAGTCACAAAAATAATGTTCACAGTTTACGATCATGTTTGTGGTGGTATTTTGTTGTGATATAATCGCAGATGTATTAAGATGATATGGTTTGTTGCATGGAATCGTATGTCAAACATACTTTAAATTCTGAATAGAAAGAATAAAAATTAATTGAAATATCGAGTCAATCAATTTTAGAACTAAACTTTGTTTTAAATCAACATTTTGCTACAACATAGCATAATCTATATGCAGTGTACTAATACTACAGAAATATATAAAATATTACTCCGCCAAGAGATAACATTCCATGTTTGTCCAAGTATGACTGAACTTCATCAACCGCTTGCAAGAAGGCTATGTAATTAACTGTGTAGGCATCTTTGGCAAATCGTTTTATAAGTAAAGAATACTCATTGCAGGCGAGTACAATGCCGAGGAACTTTAAAATTCGTCCAAAATGTGTAAATGTTACTGTGCCAGAATTTTTTGCAATCTATAAGCAACAATTTAAATCTGATTTATTATAATTTATTTGTTCATAGTTTTTCTTTCGCTATGATGAGTATAAAATGCATAGGAAATATGTTTTTAATAATAAACAGATAACTTCTACGTCACTAACCAGAATGCTTCTAATAGATCATATATTTACAAATCAATGAAACAAGAGTGACAATAAATGGGAAAAGTAAATTAAAAATTGATTCAGACTGAACTACGCATTGAGCTTAAGCTTAATAAAATTGTTGTTCTATTGCTTTCTTCTCATACAAGTACACTAGAAATATGAATAACATCAGATTAGAATTACTAATAATAAATACTAGAAAATATAATAATTCTGATATTATTTCTTCATTTATAATATTTAATGTAATGAATAAAACTGACTGAAGAATAATAATGAAATTTGTAAATAGATCAATGATGGTTTTGGTAATATAATTTGTAATATAAAGTGTTCATTTTTATAAGAACAGTGTATGTATGTAATTTAAAACATAGATTCATGAAACATTAATTAAAATTTTACAAAAAAAATCCAAATGAAAGTAAACTGTTTCACGCACCAATTCGTAATCTTGGAAATAGGGTCGCAAGACAAGCCGTCTTTTGTTTACAGAAACAGCAATTTCCGTGAGGATTAGACATAATTTTCGATATTCCGTTGGACTTAATCGATTCACGTGTTCGGGATCTTCCCATTCTAGGCCAGTTACTAGCGGTTTGTTCTTATCGAATTCGGGTACTATAATAAAAGTAGTGATCACTTATTTATGTACGTGTGTTATGTAATATTACTGTTATATAACATTTTAGTGAAAGAATAGGTGTCTACGACTACGAGTATACAGGGTATACGAGAGACAGAGATTTGTATATATAAGGAAATGAATTCTGCCCAAATGTGTAGTTCACTTAACGGTACCGGGTCAGGTATAGCGGTGAACCACGAATTCTTTTCTTCTTAAACACGCTATAGTGTCCCTGAAATTTTCCACGAGAATTTTCGACTATCTATTATTTGCTTGTAATGGAAATATATGCTATTGAACCAATCGCTTTTTTAATGAAACGTACAGCAAAATGTAGGGACTAATACGCATAAATTAAGCTTTAAATGTTTGTCGTTACGACTTAACCGTTATTTGAAAAATTAACGTTAAAATCTATACAAATATTTTGGGATGCCCGGTAACTCCACTATTAAACCGAAGTCAGTGGTTTTCAACTTGTACAGTGGTTGTTACAATAGTTGCATGATAAACTGCAATCTGGATAACTGAAATTCTGTTCCAGATTGTATTTTATTTTATCTACTTTTATTAATTCATTTTAGTTAATTCGACTTTTAATTTCCAATTAATGATACGTATATTGAAAAGTGCTGCACTGCATTCTATGAAAGTTCACTTACATTTTCAAAAACGTTTTATTAAAAAATCCTCGTGTTAATAGTGTATTTTTTTTTTTTAAATTACAAATTTCTTTTATATTAATGACCATAGTTCGTTATTAATTGAAATGAATAATAATAATATAACTGAACCTGCACATAAGTAAACTCTAGCTAAAATCATTTAAAAATATTAATAAACAACTAATAGATAAAGTATTCATACCATTTTCATGAATAATTGTGCAAAACTGCGTGTAAAGTATTCGTCCATCCTGAACACGAAAATAATCAGCTAAATCATTAATTTCTTTATCAGATAAACCAATTGTATCTTTCAATGGACCAGCCAACACAGAAATAAACTTGGACTCTGTATATTAAAGATAATATTATATTACATAATATAAGATTAAATATTACATGTGTATATATTCTGAATATTAAATTTAGTACTTCGATAACATAGATTACACAATTTTAAAGTACAGAATTTACAGAGTCATAATTGAAACCAACTACAAAAATAATTTCATATTGAAGCATGAAGTAAAGGAATATTGACAGAAAAATTCAATGATAAAATAAGTTTATGTTTATTGTAACTAAAAAATTACATAAAGTACACATAACTATAAAGTATATTTTTGAATTAATAAAGTATTTAATATGGAAATTGAATTAAAATATTCCAAGTATAATGGAAAACATAGAATATGAATTCATATAGTTGAAATAATACTATGATGAGATAGGTATCCCCTTCAAATCAATCTATTCGAATATCTGCGAAACTGTTAATGATACACAAAAATGTTTGAAATAAAAGTTGAATGGTTTCAAAAGACATAAAATCTGACATTTAATTTCTTTATATATAGACTTTTAGGCTTTCTAGCATTTCTTTGGAAATTTGCTAGCATTCTTAATCAATGTACTGTTTCAAATTATTAGGAGTTGTATCCTTTTGTACACATATTTTATTTTTTATATATTCCCATAAAACAAAGTCTAAGGGTGTCCAATCTTGTGATCTTGGCAGAAACTCAATAGAACAACCTCTTTTTATTCATCGATTGACGTAGTGGTTCGAAATACACAATGATAATGAGATGGTATACCATCGTGTCGAGACCACATTAATAGTCTTGTTCAAAGGTCAACATTTTTGAAAAGTAGCCATAAGTTCTGGATGTAACCTTTATATCTTTACCCCTGGAGAGTTCCATAAAATTCGAGTCATACGATGAGTTCAACTAGCAACGCTATGCTATATTACTCGATATGAATGCATATGAATGTCACAGTACTATAAATGTTAACTACAACACTCAAAATCTTAGTCGTTTATACCTTTTGTATACTAAGTTCTTCAGTGTAAATTAAAACAGATGTTTATTGCAAAAAATGTGGCTTGCTATGTTAGCAGAGACAAATTTGATACGAATGGGTTAAGTAAACCAAATTTTATTAGGATCTACGAGATGTGAAATAAACGTTATTTTCTTTATTCTTGTATTATCAAATAAAGTGTTTTTATTTTGTGAGACTTTTATGGGCATCGGTGTGACACTCAACGTGCTAATTAATCCACACCACACATTAAACCACCACTGATGTTGATGTGAAACCAAATGTAGCCAGTGCAAATTAGTATTGAGCCAAAAGTGGAAATTGTGCAGAATTTACCTGTTTTCTATTATTAAAAGTTGTCTTGTCGGAAAATAAAGTATATGAGACAAAAGTATCGATTTCGAAATTTCGACGAACGAAATCACTGTCACTTAACTCATGGTGTAAAGACACATGGTATGTATAGTAAATACCGATGTCTTCTCAATTGTATTCGCGAAACCGTGGACCGAAGAATACTGTGTTTTTCAATCTGGCAGGTACTATTTAATATTCCGATTTGAAGTAATATTAATACAGTAATTGCAACAATCTATAAAACCAATAGTGGTCGATCAACATTCCTCTGGATTTAAATAGATATTTTTACCGTCCACATAATACACAATGATAAATGACAGTACGATATAGATATTGTAAATTAGGATATTTTTGACAATATTTTACAGCTTGCCGGTAATTTTCGCAACATTCTCCGGACACTGCGATCACGTCAGATTTCAACTGTAGTAGTTAATTTCCATTTATTCGTAACAATAATTGTTGTTGAAAAATATCTCTGAATATCAATAAGACATTATTTTTCTATTGTCAATATTTTAGCAGATATTCGAGTGGGATATTCTCTATATTTAAATTCATATGAAATTTATTTAGTATATATATAATGAAAATATAGCAAAGAATAACATTGCGTGAATGACCTGTTAATAATCTCATTCAACTTTACGAAATAAATAAACAAAACATATGCAATACACGCGTATGCATTATACGGAAAATATTTATGTAATTATACCTGAAATTAAACAATTATTTTCAGGATCTAAGGGTTTATAATAATCCCACAAGTTAAATCCAACACGGAATATCGCAGCCCGTATTTTATTGCAAGTACGCCAGACATCCTGTAGCCTTAAAATCTACGGATAAAGTATTTATATGTTTGGAAGGGAAGTACGAGTTTCCCCTAATAATGTCACGTTAGAAACTTGGGGAAAATATGGTTTTACCTTCTGCTCAGGCATTTTCTCTTACCGAACAAAATTTTTCCGACAACAACCTACAAATTTATTAATACTGAAGACATTACGTTCACAAACAAAGAACTGACGTAGACTTGTGGGTAAACAAAAAGTCACTATTTATAGATTATAAACTGCGACTAATTATAACAATGATTAATTGCTGTACTAGTAATCGTTCGAAGAGAAAATTTCTCGAATGAAGATTAGATTGTGTAATGGTATAACAATAATTAATTAGTAATTTTATTGAATAATGAAATGGAATAAAAATTGATACAATTTAGTACCGATTAAAAATTTTAAAAATTCTAGTCCAATTTTGTTTTAACAACAAGTACCAATATAACACGTAGATCGATTGATTTTAATATAAAATAAAAATAAATTGTAATTCCTACATTCGACAATATACTGGCGTCATATGCCGCCATCTATATCGACGGCAGCGCCAACTGTTAGCGTGTAGAAAATAATGAGAATGCTGAATCAACGTAACCGTTTCCCGCTTTTATTGAGCATGATCATCGAATTCTTTTCTTCTGATGTAAATAATAAATAAAAAGTATTAAATAAATATGAGAAATAATAAAATTAATTTAGAAGAATTACATATAAAAGAACAACAATTAGATGGCTTATATTTTATTGATTTCTTAGAAATCCACACGCATAGAATTCTGGGAAATGAAGCTACTGAATGAAGCCGGTTGGGCAGCAGACTCCTATTGGCTGCTGCGTAGTACTCAACATTTGTTGCTAGTCTGATTGGCTCTTCCTTTTCGCTCCATTCCCCACGCCCAAAATTTTCGTATGCATGCCATTATATCCGCCGTTCCCCCTTGGCATCATGGAATTCCCAGCAGACATCGATTGATGTTACAGGGCCGTATCACTGCTTCAAGATTTCGATTCTTTCCCTAAATCTGATAATTAAATAAAATTCTTTGTATTACTCCAACTAATACATAAAAGTACTACAATTTCAATTAATTATGTACAATTATCTGAAATATCATGAAAACAATTGCAATAGATATCGATTGTTAAAACCTATATACAATAAAATTGAAAAATTTTTTACACAATTATGCGCCACTTCGTAAAAAGTAGAGATTTATATATAAAAATACTTTTAGTGCATGTGTACACTTTCTTATTATATTTTACGAGACAAGTTGTAATGTAAAATACTTTTTTATAATTTTACTGGGAATAATAAATGTTATTCTAAATAGCACAAAAAATGCCAATGAGATTTTAGACTGTTTCCAGAAATATTGCAAAATTAATTATTGACAAGAACGATCAGAGTTTCATAACAAAATAATTTAAACATTTTTCAGTTAAGTAAATATTCTTTACTGTTCAGTCGCTAGGTTAGGTTATAGTCGAGAGTGTTAATAATGAATTGCAATAACACTTAATAATATGACAATGTTCGTGTTACTAATATATTTAAGACCTCAAAATAAAGTACAGTAGTTTCTACAATAAATAATATAAAAATAAAAGTACAAAAATCTATTTAAAAAGAATGTAGAAATACTAAATTAGACTGTGTGATACAGCGGAAATACTAACATTATTACAATGTACAGAAAAATAAAACTTCTTAGATAATATAATTGTATAACATTTATGAGTAGTAGTTTATGCAATAAATTATACATATGATACTATAAATAGTCAGTAAAAGTGGATGTAAATAAAGTTTTATTTACATCCATCCGAATACACGTTTTACAGAAAGAAGAATATATTTTATATTTACAATCGATAATTGATCGATTTCAGAATAAAAGGTAGTTACACTGAAATGATAAAAAGTGATAAAATTTCATCTAAATAAAGAAATAACGCCTAAAGCTGGAGCTTAAAATATCACAAGCTCCCGTTTAAGAAGCGCAGGCTACGGTCCTGAATGCTAAACTCTGATTGGTTGAGAGGTACGCTAGGGGGAGGTAAAAGAGATCCATGATGCTTTGCGCGGAATCTGAGTCAAACTGAGCGCAAGTCATAGCTCTCCCTTCTCCATTCGGCGGCCGATCAGTACGGACGTGAGAGTGTAGTTAGCTCGTGCAGTGTATTTAAATATTCGTAAAAACACTATTCGAAATTGTGTTTTTAAGTGTTCCCTTTAAGAAAACAAATTAAATCTCAAAAAAATGGCCGATCAGGAGAATAAGGACTTCAGCGAAGATATCGCGGATCAAAACTTCGAGCAGAACGGTGAAGCAGAGAACGGCGGCGGGGACGCCGCAGAAAATGGCCAAGAGTCTCAGGAGGACAGGTAACCTTTTTTTCTCTTAGTCCTCTATGTTCTACTCAAATGCTAACTCAAATCGATTTCAATTCGCTCGATACTTGGTATACGCGTGAATTTTTTTTCCAAGAAAGCTTACCATAAACTAAGAATTGCTTCGTGCGATACAATAGTCGCGAATGACAAAATGGCGGATGCGCGAGGTTCCTAAAATTGTAATCCGTTTCCATCTACCACGAAGCGTGCGTTATTACTATCTTAGTAAACTGTTTTTAAATCGCTGCAGAGTGGAGAATTCGTAGGTACTAATCGTTTTTTGCTGAACACTTTAGAAATAATAATAAAACGGAAACGAGTCAAACAAGTAGGAATGCCGGCCGCTAGTTGGGAAAAGGCGCGCCCATGCATTGTGTCCCATAAGCGATGCAAAGATGAGAAATTCAAACGACGAACATCGACATAATTATTTTCTATGCTTGGGCTCGTTTTTTATCTTATGTTACACAAATACATGGTATCACGTTCTCGAGAATTTCGTTTCCACGCACGAATTTTCTCACGTATTAGTGCGGAAAAATGCAATTTAAAATAATATTTTTAATATAAATATTTAGATAATTCAGGGAGGGTAATAATATCTTTATTACTTCGATAACACCGTGATATTTTCTTAGTAGTATTTAATAGATTGTAAGATTCGTTGGTGGCTGGTGGCACACAGCACCTTGGCCTTTCCCCTTTTTCAGCGAAACAAGATGAGCTGGACGATTTGAGCACCGAAGAATTTAGTCTGACGTTGATGTACGGAATACACAGTTTTCATGTAAATATCCTGTGATACTACAATTATACATTCGCTCCTATTTTCTATTTTTCATTGTCGCAGCATTTTGGGTTCTATACTAAAGGGATTCTACTTTTTTTTTAAACTTATATCCCTACAGCTTTGGATTATCGCAAACTCTTACATAGTTTGGGGTATGTTTTTGCATATATGGGTAAGCTATTTTTAGATTGTAACTTATAGAAGTATTCGACCTTAGCCACGTTATTTTCTGTGGTCTCACTAAGCTACGTGTGGGGTAAACGCTTACCCTAAACTTTTCTTTTTGTAAGAATTTTTTTTTCCAAGATTTACTTTTTTAACTTTCTGTGTATTGAGTAGAGCTAATACCTCAAGGATTATGTATTTAAACAGATTTGGAATATCAAGAAAATCATAAATGTTGAAACAAAATTCGATGATGGGACAAATTTATTATTCTGTATTAGAGATAAAGAAAAAGTTGATATTAGTTATTAAGTTCTTGTTATACATAACAACGATTGATGTTTATAAATCTTTGATATTAATGAATAATATTTTGTTTTTGATATTATTATGTGATTATTGGGGTTTTGATTTTTATTTATTATAGCACTCATGCTTAGTTACATATTAATATTTAATGTATTTACTGGAAATCTACAAGAACATTTTTCTAATTCTTTTCAAATTATTAACCTTGAATTTATTACATTGAAAAATATACATTGCTTTTGTAAAAGTTATACGGATACAAAAAGCGTAAACAAAGTAACGTGATAGTATTGATACTACTACTGTGAAACAAAAATTAATTGTAAATTTCTATCATTACCTACGATTGTTACATATGAGATAATTTACAAATTTGAATATGAATTTAATTTTCACGCATTGTTCTATTTAAGGTAGAATTGAAAACAAACTTGAAATGACTTTCCTACATTCAGTGTATTAAAATTTCGGAAAAAATATTGTAAGTTATTCTCTCATTCTCTCCGAAGTGGTAAAATCAATTAAAAATCACTGAACTAGAATTCTACCCCACATGTCGCTTAGCGGGTTAAAATAATATAGGGAAAGATGATGTAACCTTCAAATTTAAAGAGAATGGATTTGTTTACAATGTTTGTTAATTGCGAAAAAGTTGTGTTTAATATTGAACATTGACATATTTATTCTGATATTGACATGACATGATATTGTTTAAACTACAATAAGAATTTGGAGGTGTGCCTCCTCTCACCCTCTATTAAAATATAGGTGTGCGTGTAAAAGGACGTGATTCCTATGCATAACGTAACAGAAAGAAATAATTACCGGCTGGCATTCTACTTTTGAATAAGAGAACTTAATATGTAGAGGAAAGATGAAAATAAATGTTGCATGTTGTTTCTTTTTGCAAAATTAAGATATAAGGTATCTATATACATATATAAGAATAAGTATTAGTTGTAACTTTATATGTGCTGTTGTTGCGAGGTATGCGTTTATCTGTTTAAAATTTTGTAATTTTGTGTAAACTCCTTATTTCTGCTCTCCTACCTAGTTAATTCTATTCTAGTTTTGTAATTGATGAAAAGAAGTTGTAATTTCTCATGAATGAACAAATTTGTGTACATTACACGCAAATAATAATTGTAATGTTTTTATAGAGTGCGTATAACTTTAAAATGTATTTTTTGGCCAGCCGAGTCTTCCTCATTGATTCATTGCAGCAGAATTCTGGTTGTTAGTCAATTGCATATGATTGACCGATATGTACGCTTACCTGGGATCTGTGAACTGAAACGTGTGAAGCCTAACAATTGACTTCTGAGTCTGAATTATTGTGAGAAGTCAACGTCAAGTTCAAGTCCGTCATGTTTCGTCACAACACAAGCACTGGAAGTCGAGTCAATAACGTCAGAGTCAATAAGTCTCGCACAGACACACACTTGCCTGCTGGGTCACGCGTAGAGTAATTTCTGATCCGATGTCAAAGCTGTTTGGGCGTGATCAAAGCACAGAGTCACTAGGGCCAATGCGAAAACCTCCGATAGGTCGGAATGCCATTAACCCAGTTTATGTGGCTTGGTCTGCAGGTGGCAAACGACCCAGTGCGATTATGGCGGGCGGCTCGCAACCGGCTAACCGTGACCCGACCAACAACTGATTACCGGCGAGTGACTGGTGCCTACGGTATTTATCACCAGCCCTAGATGATATACAAAAAGATCAATCTAAGTACAGACAACTACCATCACACTGCCAGAAAAGTGAAAAATATTGCAGCTAATAATTGTATTTGTATATGAAAAGGCTGAAAAGTATATCAGGACTTGAGACATAATAATATTTTGCTGACAACTAAAGAAAGAGAGAGAGAGAGACATATAAATATATATATACATACGTATACATAAATATAAACGTCCAATATCGTGTGCATATATAGATATTATAAAAGTTTCAAGAAGTGACCATCATTAACTTGTAATGCGCAAAACAATTTTTTTAGCTTTTTAATAGAGTTGCAGTCTATCTACCATATGCCAATTCTTTGGGCCAATCAGCAGTCAGAGTTCAACTTGGAAAAGTTAAATCTTATTTCCTTTAGGAGCAGCCGTATGTCAACTGGAGTTGTAACTATTGTTCGGGTTCACATGAATGTCATCAAAAGTACTTTGCTCTCTCATTGCGTTAATTTTTACATATAAATATATATATATATAATATATATTATATACACTTTTTTCCAAGTTTTTCCTTTCATTTTTTGTTGACAAGCACATTCATTTGAAGTTTAAGTCAAGGTCTATGTGGTGTGCAAAGCAGTCTTCTCATGGTTATTTCTCATAATCCTATGTTTCTTGTTAAGGACAAACACACGTATCTTTTGTATGATAAGCTTGTATCAGTGAACTCATTTATTCTAGGAATGGTATGTTCGTATTAATATTGCAAGTTTGAATTGTAAGATAATAATTTTGTTCTCACAAAAATATTTTTCCAAATTTCACGAGTAGACATTAATGTAGGTCACTTAATCAACTGTAGAATACATTTATATATGAGCATATATTTATACAATATTCCTAAGAAGCACTTAATAAATTACTTATTACCTATTAAATAAAATTCCTTACCAAAATGTCTTTAAGAATTTATCCAGTGCCCCTTTTCCAAATGATATACTGGTATACTACTGGTTCTCTATTACATTTTGTGTATATTGTCAATACTAAATTTTAATATTTTAACTCTGATTCTAATTTTTCCAGGGGTCAAGTCAAACTCCTTTTTTTAAATATATAACTGGAAATGATTTGTAACAAAACAAATTTTTGCTTCAATCTTAGTCCTTAATAATGACAGAAAAGTTTTAAGATCAGTTTATTAAAATTCATTACATTGCTTTACAGGTCAACCGGAGGTAACCAGGATTCCTTGAATGATAGGTACATTAAATATTTATTATTTTATTTTATTTTTTTTGAGTCTGTGCATGGCAGTGAGTATTGAAAAAGGTTATATTAGTTAAACGTGGTTAAAGTACGATAGTTTTTTTTGGACAACTATAAAGCTTTCAAAGAGTATAGAATTTTCATAGGAAATAGAACATTGTTTAAATGTTTAATTTTTATATTTCGTGTTATTGAACAATTATTTTATTTTATTTTTTTGCAGGAAATTATTCGTTGGTGGACTGAGTTGGGAAACCACAGACAGTAAGTAACTCTTTCTTTTTTTTAAGATTAGACTTTTGTTTATGACACGTTCTCTACTATCTTATGGTTTAAATTTTCATTTTTTTAATTACAAAACAGTCCAATACACAAAATTTTTTGAGTCCTTCCAATGTGCAATGAAATAAACAATGATGTTATACCTTAGGACACCTTCGGATGACATTAAGTCATGTGAGACTAATTACGTTACAAACTGAGTTTATTTAAAAAAAAAAACCAAAAGATATTTCCAGTTCTCTTCCAGGTCTCGGTCTTTAAACAAATTTCTTTATTTTCAGAGGAACTGAGAGACCATTTCGGAACCTACGGCGACATTGAGAGCATCAATGTTAAAACAGATCCCAACACGGGACGTTCACGAGGATTCGCTTTCATTGTGTTCGCAAAGGCAGAATCGCTCGACAAGGTAAAGTAACAAATCGTATAGTAAGTACTGGCACGTTTTAGACGGTATAATAGCATTGTTACACTCTAGTAACTGTTTCGTTATAATTTGCGGAAACGAGCTAGTAAAACTTTATAGAATTATTTCCAAGAAGATTCATATGCGTTATATAAAAAAATAGTAAAAGCAAATAACTTCATTATTTACAGTAAAACTATTTTAATAATATAGAAATTTTATTTTCTATTCCAAGATGTGGACTGTTAATGTTTCATACATTTCACACATTTCTTTCACTAGTATGATGATACTTTTCATTGTCAGTTCTGCTACTGAGTTTTTTTATGAAGACGTTCCACATTCTGATTTCACAATTTAATATAAATTTACTAATGCGTAAAAATTGCAATATGTTTCATACGAATAATTCGTGTTTCCAGATTATGGCAGCTGGTGATCACGTAATTAACAACAAGAAAGTTGATCCCAAGAAGGCCAAAGCAAGGCATGGTAAAATCTTTGTTGGTGGTCTTTCAACGGAACTGTCTGATGATGATATCAAGTCTTTCTTCTCACAATTTGGAACCGTAAGTATTTTAGTCAGAGTTTATATACATCACATTTACAAGTTATCATGTGCAAAACAATTTCTAGAACGAATCAAATCTCTAATTTTAGATCGTCGAAGTGGAAATGCCATTCGACAAGACAAAGAACCAAAGGAAAGGGTTCTGCTTCATCACATTCGAGTCTGAGCAAGTAGTGAACGAATTGTTGAAAACTCCTAAGCAGACAATTAATGGCAAAGAGGTAAATGAAAAAATTGTAGATAATTGTGACGTGATTCTTGGACATGATGCTAAAACGTTGAATATTCCCTATATAGGTCGACGTGAAGAAGGCCACACCTAAACCAGACGGTATGGGCGGTATGCGGGGTGGTGCTGGTGGTCGTGGGGGTCGCGGCGGAAGGGGTGGCAGAGGACGAGGTTTTGGCGGTCAAGGCGGCTGGGGTCAAGGCGGTTATGGCGGCGGATACGGCGGCGGTTACGGCCAAGGCGGTTATGTCGGTGGCTATGACAACTACGGAGGAAGCTACGATTTTTACGGCGGTGGGTACGGCGGCTATGGTGGTTACGACTACAGTGGATACGGTAATTTGATTGATTATTATTAAAGAACTTACACGCGCTTATCGCTGTGTAGGATCGTTTCGAAGAATTTGGTTTTTCCTTTTCATAATAATCAATGGCAGATGATTCTCTGCTGCTACCGTCCCAGTGTATTCGGCAGACGATAACGCAACTTTACACTTATAAGTTATAGCTTTTATGTTCGACCTTGTCTACCCTGTGTCTTTCACCCATTTTTTACACAGTAATTTCGAAAATCTCAAAGATTTTTTGAAATTACTAGTGTCCGTGGTCAGATATAACATCTACCACATATGTGTACTCAGAATCTACATTTTTAAATGTATATGTTCAAAATATATTTTATTTAATCGGATCGAATGATTTAATTTTCAACTTCACGAGATTTATATTGAAATATCATTGTTATTACGTATTGAACAATTATATCTATTGTATCATTTTCAGTTATTTTGATCTTTGATACCAGAAAATCAAAATGTATCCGATTAGATAAAATAAACCTTACTGTAATTTTCAAGTATTTAAAGCATATGCATATGCGGTCATATATTAACAAAAAGTATATACTTACCTCTGCCTATCCATCCAATGATTTATTCTAAATCTTACAAAACAAATTTAACTTCTATTATATAAATTATAATCGTCTGCCTCAACAATACTACATCGTAGTACATTGATGGAGTGACAAAAATTGGTATTGTATGTATGTATCATACAAAATGATGAAAGATTTATAATATCAATAATAGATGCTGCAGGGTGAGCGCTGGTTTGCAGGCAGATCAGCGATAATGTTTATTTTTAAATGAATGCATATTGTTACTTGAAGTAAAGATGAATTGATTCTTATAAATGCATTGAAAATAATATTTTCAAAAATCAGATTGAATTCTATATAAAAATATAAAGTGAACCAGCAACTCAAACACGTATTAAATACATTCGGATTGTGTTTTTTTCCTTTTTGAATACCTTATGTAGGGTTAGAAGTTTGTAGAAATATATGACTATATATTTCATTTGAATAATACTAGTTCTATTTTTATATTTCATTCACGTTTCCGCTATATTATCTGAAGTGCAAAACTAATTATTTTTATAATACAATAATAGCGTGATAAAAAATTGATTCGATTGAGGGATCAAAGCATTATTATACAGTGGTTAATGTAAAGAAGCAATACAAAGGTATAGTTACGCATTTCTACATTCTAACCATCATAATATTTTTGTTGGAAGTACTGAATGCTCTAATTTTTATGTAGTACGGTACGCAAATTCTATATTCTGTAGAAAAAAATAGATTTAATAACAACACAATCCGAAATGTATAATCCCTACTTCCAGAGGGTAGGATGTTTTTGAGCTGTGACCAATTAACTTACATATTCCATCAAATTGATTAAGTTACATTGTTTGATGCCTCATGAATACCTAACTATTCTATATACATATATATATATATATACACACACACATACATACAAACGAATATGGCATTGATAATGAATTCCACAAAGCCAGGACATCATATAGTATGTAACAGTGAATGTGTGAAGGACAATACATTTTATATGAAAATAAATTAGGAGTTCAAATTTCTTGCAACTCGAATTGTACGATGGCATGAGTTTTATGTAGCAGATTCGTGTTCCATTCTGATAATACTCTAATTACATTCATAATAGAATATAGCGTATTACATATCCATAATTTCTCTTCGTAACACATACAAATATTAATATTTCATACGTTCACTGATTGATGTCAGTGAATTTGTAGAACAAATTTTTTTTTACATTCATATTAATTTTCTTTTTTATTTTCGTTCAAAATTCTGCAAACACATTTACAGAAAACACGCAGTCACTGTAACATAACTATATGTGAATTTACAATGTGTAGAAAACATTAAAGTAAAACTACACAGGACGATATATCGTGTGAAATGGTATTAAACCTTAAAATCCTTGCTTTTGAGTCCTGTCAGTCCCAATGTGCATGTTTTAGTCTACATTTCACGTAACCCTCTCATTCATGAAAGATTAACGTTTTTCTTTGACAATACTGACGAACACTCTCAATGATTGTGGTTTACCTGTTCCTTTTGTTAATTGTTTTCTCCATTGTCTTCAGCATGATTATTACATTGCTCACGAAAAAACAAAACATTTCATTTTTTCATTGATCCTATTATAAACTAATTTGTTACAAAATTATTTCATGGTTCATGCGCCGCTTAGAGGCACCATAAGTTTTTGCAACATATACACTCGCGTGTTCGACCCTGCACACACTTCCTTTCCCTGGGACTGTGGCGAATCATTCCAAATATTACACTAAAATACGTCGTCACAATGAGAAATTTAAATGCATGTAATTTTTATGAGTCATTATTCAAATAGAATTCAAAATGATTAATATCAGAAATTGATGAACAGCAGCCTCTGTACTAGTTACGTATAACATTGGATGTGCAAACAATGAACCCTTTGGAAGATACATCATCTTTTTACATATAATTATAAAATTACATTTGATAATATTTTCAATAACTTTAAACATAGATATAAAGACTTTTCTTTATGTTGAGACCCGGATCGAAAGAACACTAAATTGATGAGTCGCCGGGTCGCGTTTTTCCGGACGAGGTGAACGATTGGTACGTTTGAATTGTTACGAAAGATTGAGACCGATATTAAGAATAACAATATATGTTTATTGATAAAGTGGCAGCGTACATTCTACTGCGTTGCTCGTTCAAATCGGATCTGACCTGTTTGTACATTTTGAGACTCTTAAATACTAACAAGAACATAGATTGTTTTAAGGGTAGGGATGCGCGGGTTTTCCCCGAACGGACGAGATGGTGACCCGGCGAATCGTTCCAAGTGCTGAGCACATTTCGTTTACTGTATAAATTGTTACGGATGTCCGCGATATCGCGGACAAACGGTCGGGACCGAGAATCGGCGGCTAGGGTCCAGGGCCCGCACGTTTGCTTGGTGGGTGCAATAAGTGGCAACCTGAATTCCTAGCCAGATGTCCAAGATGAGACCTCGCACAGGCGAGAGTCAACACTTTAAATACCGGCAATAACTTATGTCGTCATAGTAATATTTTAGTATAGAAATAAAAGCATTATTCTGCCGGTACATGTTAATACTGATCCCATTGTCTCTTGTACCGTGTGTTCCATGAAACGCAGACGGCTATGGCTATGGCGGTGGTAGTTACGATGGTGGCTACAGTGGTGGGCGTGGTGGTGCACGCGGTAAAGGTACGCATTAGCGTTCCTTCTCTATTGTTTTTGTACTTCCCCGTCCCACTTTGCTGGCATAAATCATATTCATTTTTATTTTTCATCAATTACTCCCAATCTCATTTATCTTACTCCTCCGTCATCATTTTCCAGTGTTTTTTCTTGCATATATACATGTGATCGTGTGGAACTTATATTTTATCGTATTTATAATACGTCTGTAAAAATAAGAAAGAACAGTATTTCCTGATGCGCATATTGATCTACGTACGAGAATATTTTTCTTCCTTTTATGCAAAGATCTTTTCATTTTATGCTTGATACACACTGTACATATTTAATTTTCCTGGTCATTTGCAAAGTAGTTTATTTTCTTTAACCAAATAAAATAAGAATTGTTGTTTACACCGTATTCGATGAAACTTTGCGAATGGATATCAATCTATAATTTTGTATAAAGAGAATAAATATTCATGTGAATTTACATTTGTATATGTTAATTTAAAACAACTGGAATTCAATAAAAATTCATTTTCTCCGTTGAAATCTAAACGATCAAATAAACACTTTCTTGAGTAAATACACACATCAATACACAAGCATTTGTAGTTCATTTATGTGGTTTATTTAACTGTTTCAAACTATGATTTGACTTATTGTATGTATCGTTTAAAATTGAATATTAACATACAGACAATAGACAAAATTCTCATAGTGAACGAGTAAAAACAATTTGAACTGCCAGAAATGAGTAAAAGTGAAGTTTGGTTAAAGAAGGTTTTCTGTAGCAATAATTACACTAATGTTCTTAGTAATAATCAATCAATTATTAATTGTACGTTATAACATGCATATGTATGTTGTATACGTACACTGTGTGCTCGGTGTTAGTAATAACAGTGAACGAAGAAACAGAACTATAAGAGAAGAAATAGAAAATATAAGTTCTATAATTTTCACGGATAACATGTAGTCACCGGAACATCATAATTACTTATCTTGATGTAATTCGATGAAAATAATTTCGATCATTACCTTTAATTGTTTCTACTAACTAACTAAAACAACATAATTCCTTCCATTTATGCATATAAACATCCGATTGCATGTTCAATTCGATCGATCGTTTTCATTTACACAATTTGATATACACACATTGACAAAAAAAAATTCAATTCCTCGTTACACTGCTAAATTCATCTCACCTTAGTTTCATCTTCACATCCTTAACCTTAAACATTTCTGGTTATTTTGTAGAACTAGTTTCAATTATTCTTAACAGTAGCATACATAAAAGCATATACTGTTCTTACAGTATTTAAGAATTATTTAATTTAGGATTAAAATAGAAATTTATTTAAGGTTATCATAGATTACTTAAGTAACTCGAATGCTTTAATCATGTATTCGACACATCCTCTTAGTATTCCAGCATACGAAGATTCCAGAAATGTGTAAGGAGAAAAGGAGAGTTTGAATCAATACGCAGCCTGCAGCTTACTACCTTAGCCTGTAGCCTCTATGTAGATTCTTTGTAGTTTTATATCCATTACGTTAGTCTGTATTTTCATATTATTTATTCTGTTATTGATAGAAGTGTGCGTGCGATAATTTCTATATAAATAGACCTTTTTGTACGGTCTTTTTTAATAAAAATAAACGGCGGGAAGGAGGAGGGGTGGTTAAACCAAGTTACTGGACTAACGTACGTCATGGGTATTGTTTCAGGAGGCTCAGGCTACGGCGGAAAGCAGAGGGGAGGTGGTCGTCAGAACCAAAGGCACCAACCCTATTAATGGAAATCATTCATTCCGACCGCAATGCAATTCGCATTGTAACCGCTGGTGAGTCATCATAGCTTTCCTCTGACAGCTATAACTTCAGTATCGACAACCTTTCTCTTCCTTTTCCAATATCATTTACAACGGCTTCAAAAATAGTTGTCCATACTGTGGGATTGGAAGGTTTTCGTAAAAATCAAATTATATGAAAGAGGATGAAAACGGAAAAATGGAATATATATATATTTAAAACAAAACTACACCATAAATAATAACAAGTATGCCAGGGAACGTCTACTCTGTACTACGCGATAAGCACGCTTCGGCTTTCCGAACTACTCCGACTCTTCCTTTTCGTAAAAGAGTTCTTACACCCTCCACTTCGTCCTTCCTATCCCTTTCTCACTCATTCACAGCCTTCAAAACTAAAGACTGTCGATGGAGACGTACCAGGCATAGGCCTGCATCGTCTCCATCGTCCCTCGCTCTACCTAAATCGCGAGGCCCTACCATAAACAAGAACTACTTGGGTCCTATGGCGTGCACTCGCAATCCCACACTCGGTCATCCTGCAGAGATATCTGGCCTCAGATATGTAAACAATCGCTTTCCGCATTATCACTGTTCAGGTCATCGCTATCTTCGCTCACCCACGGTTTCATAAACTCTGCCCCCGTAGATGTTTGCTGTGGCCCTTCATGATTTCCAACTTTCATTACAATGTACCTGTCATTTCGAAGTACTTTTACGATTTCATATGGTCCCAGGTATTTCCCTGCGAATTTCAGTCCCGGTCCTTGCTGCGTTCTCTTAATTGCTACTTAGTCCCCCTCGCAGTATTTTCTTCTTTCAACACGTTTTCTGTTAAAATTTCTTTTGTTTTCCCGTTGAATCTTCAAAATATTTCTTCGCGTTTCCTCCCGTAATTCATCCCGATTTTGATTAAATACATCCATCCATTCATGCTCTAATAGTTCAACAATTTGCGGATCATTCTTAAACCTAGGTTCTATACCAAATAATATTTTATACGGCGACACTTAGTACTACGGTTCGGAATAATATTAAAACATTTTTGGCAGCGGTCTTCGTATTTGTGCCACTCCTCGGGTTTTGGTGCTGACAATTTTGATAATAGCGGTATTAACGTACGATTCACTCTTTCTACTTTCCCGTTAGCACGTGGCATGCCCACAGTCGTTAATGCGTGTTCCACACGTTGGTCCTTACGATAAGCTTCGAAATCTGTCGATGTAAACGCGGTGCCTCTATCTGACACTATTCTTCTAGGATTTCCAAAAAGTACAGACTGTTTTTTTAGTCGCTATATTACTTCTGCAGAATTACACGTTCTTGTTGTGTAAAGCCAAACAAATATATATAGGCATCTTTTCTTTGTTAACGGAAGGGGCCCTAGGTAGGTCTATGTGATAGGTGTCTAACGGCACTTCACCCTTGCTTATCGCGAATAAGTATCCTTCCGACTTTCACTGTTTCCTTTCAGCGATAATACAGTCAATACAGTTTCGCAGTACCTTATCTATTTTCTCCCTCATGTTCCGAAACCAGTAGTCTCTTTTGAGCAGCGCCTCGGTTTTTCCGGACGCGAAGTTGATTTTCTATAAGAGGAAGCGGGTATCTATCCTTGACGATTTTCCTGTTTAACAGACGGTAATCAACACAAAGTCTCGTGGCCCCATTCTTTTTTTTATTAACACTACAGGGCTGGCGTACTCTGAAAGCGAATGTTTGACGATTCTTCTCCGTCTTTTCCGAATCTTTTCCGACGGAGCTAATCTTCTGGTGCGTTGGAATACCAGCTCGTCATCTTTCAATATGATCGTCATTTTCATATCTGTCTCGCGTGTCGCGATAGGATTATAAGAATCGATTATTTCAGTTAAAATTTGTCTGCGTTTAGAGTCTGCTATGTAAGAAATGTCTACTCCATTAACCTCGCGTTCTAGATTGATCTTGGCAATGTGTGGAAAGTTACTCTCTTCTACTTTGCGAATATTATCTGCCCTTGTTTAGCGGTCAATTCTACTGCATCCAAAAAATCTGTCCCTATTAGAAATCCATGAGCCATTAAGCGATCTGGTATTACACGAATTACTATTGGATAGCTATGCTCGTCTATCGGCACTTCTGTGCTAAATTCGCCGACCGCTTTGTTCATGTCCGAGCCTACACCACGGAAAAAAAGTCGGTTTAAGCTTATTATATTGTTCGTAACGCATTAAACATAAATCGCTGCCGGTATCAATCAAAGCGCTCGGCTCATGCTCGCAGAAAATACATTTTTATAGTACTTTCTCGGTATGTGTCGCACGGTCAGACTTTCTTCAGTCGCTGGTGTTGTTTTCGTCGGACAGTTTGCCGCTGCGTGTCCGAATTTTCTGCATTCGAAGCACTTTGGTCCTCTGCTTGTTGATGGACAGTCGAAGATGTAATGATCGCGACCCCCGCAATCGTAGCACCTTCCTGATGTTGTGTCCCGCGTTTCATGCCGTTGGTGTTCCTCGTTACGTCGCTGCATCCCGTTATCCTGCCGCTGTATCGCGTAAGCTCGTCGTTGACCGCCGTCATCGCGTCGTTGAATTTCGTTATCTCGCCGTCGAGGCGCGTAATCTTGTCGCTGCATATCATCCCATCTGCGGGGTCCAGGTACCGTTCTCCACGCCGCCGCGTCTCCACGTTGCACCCTACTGTCGATCCGCTGTGTTCCAATGTCGGCGTGTTGTACCCCGGCATTTCTTCGCCAATTCCGCTCTGGTACGTCTTCATGGAACCTCGTACCTCTATATGTATTAGAGGGCAAAGTACTCCTTTAAACGCCTCCAATAGTGTTGCCTGCGATTTAAATCTCTGCAGTTTCGCATGATTTCTCAGCGGCTGGTATTCCGTCGATTAAGTATTCAATAAATTCCTCCTCATCGATTCGAATACGGTTTGCTAAAATTGTTTTCCGGTGAAAATACTCAGCAAATGTCTCCTCCTTTTCCCATATCCGATTTTCGAATTCTCTGCGCGCACGAACGCATTCCGACATGCTCCGGTTTCGAGTGAAACCATTCGAGGGCCTGATTTTTCAGTCGTGACACCATTAATAGTTTCGTTGTGTTATCATCTAACTCGTATGTTGCTCGTAGCAGTGTCAGCTGTCTCTCCCATGCATCGAAAGTTTCACCGTTTCCCTCAAAGTAATTCAGCATCGATTTCATTGCTTCGTTCACTATTACTGGTCCATGTCGACCTGGATACATTGCAGTATTTCGTGACGTGGAAGGTTCCTCTAGATGCAGTCTCTGCGTTTCACGAATCAACTCTACCTCTCGTCTCAGAAACTCTATCTCGCGCTCCGCAAGCATTGTCCCGCGTTCCGCGAGTTCTTTCTCTTTCCTGAGGACTTCCATTTCTTTGGAGTCTCTGGCTACGTCGACCGGCGAACTTAGTGGCTCCAGTACATCCTTGCTGTACATTGGATTCACCCCTGAATCTTCACGCGATACTGTGGTTGCGTTCACTTATCCACGAGCTTGTTGGATCGTTCTCCAAAAGTCTGTTGATCAATTCTTCTTTCACACCAATTGTACCCAAACCCTTCGCTCTTAAAATGTCTTTCAATTGCATCGCTGTGAATTCACTCGGTGTGGTATTCATCGTGTTACGTACACTTTACACTTGATATTTTTCACGAATTTGTAGTTCGCAGACTTTTTTCACTCCACAGTTTTTCAATAGTCCACGCGATTGCTCAGTTCTTATATTTTTCACTCTTGCATCTACACTGCTTGATTTCACAGCTCACCCAATCCCGGACGTGCCCCCAAAAGTTTGTGGGATTGGAAGGTTTTCGTAAAAATCAAATTATATGCAAGAGGATGAAAACGGAAAAATTGAATATATATATATTTAAAACAAAACTACACTATAAATAATAACAAGTATGCCAGGGAACGTCTATTCTGTACTACGCGATAAGCACGCTTCGGCTTTTCGAACTACTCCGACTCTTCCTTTTCGTAAAAGAGTTCTTACACCTTCGACTTCGTCCTTCCTCTCCCTTTCTCACTCATTCACAGCCTTCAAAACTAGACTGTCGATGGAGACGTACCAGGCATGGGCCTGCATCGTCTCCATCGTCCCTCGCTCTACCTAACTCGAGAGGCCCTTCCATAAACAAGAACCACTTGGGTCCTATGGCGTGCACTCGCAATCCCACAATACTAACATGTACAATCGTATTTCCTGCCCCTAGGCTCATGATATCCTACATATGGTGAACTAGTAGTTAGTTAATAATAAACAATGTCTTGTGTCGTATTTAGTATCCCGAAAAAAGTTGTTTGTTTTTTTTTTATAGCAATCTTGTAAAATGTGTTATGTAATGTCACAACAAGTTATGAATATGCAACAATGTCTACACACAAATTTAAATGTAGTTTTCAGGGAAAATATAACTGCATCACCATCTGTGGTAATATCATACTACTGTAAAACCTTTCTTCATGATGTAATTATGTTTATAGGGGAGTAGATATTGATATTCTATCATATGCAAATCAACTAATGAACTTTTCTAAGTATTATAACAAAATTTGTTAACTTGTAGTTTGTTTTAAGGAACCAATTGAGTTTCAAAATATTTGCAAAAATGATGAATTAATATTAGAAATGGAGGTTTTTTATACAATAAAAATAATATCATTTTATAATGTAGAATTAATTGATAATGAAACATCACTCACGCTTCTATCGATTATAAGTGCTTTTGGCACATCGCAATGTTCTGTTGGTATGGACAGCCATTTCTAGACCCTTTATTATTTAATTTATGAGATTAAAAAACAGTTTTAAATGCGAAGAAAATAATGGAAAATTCAATTATTTAAATTTTATTGTTTTCTTTTCAGGTTTCGTGTCCTACAACAAATCTTATAACTTGATAAATCTTCGTAACTTTAAACCACGCCGCATTCGATATCGCAGATATCTGCCGGAACATGAAACGGATCATCAGGAATCACGACAGAAACTGTAATAGCATCACGTCTTGCGTCTAGCAATACATACATCTGCATTATCAAGACAGAAAACAAAAGCAACATATATACATATATATATTATATATATATACATATAGATTCACGATGCTTTCTTCCATCTCTCGTTTACCCTTTTGTACAAAGTCGAAAATGCTTCATGTTTCTCATTGGTCTCTCATTTTTCATCTTATTTATCATTTATTTTCTTTTTTACCGCGAAATACGTTACGTAATTCAACGTAAGGCACTGTCGTATCGCAGTATGCTCGAAAGTTTTGTGGGGGAATCATTAACTCTAACCATATGGATGACTAAATAACGTAAGTTGACGTTACTCCTTACGATGAAGTATTGTAACGTAATATAGAACGTTTGTGCAAATGGGAAAGCAAAAGATGATAGGAGATAATTTAAATACAGATATTAGGAAGAATCAAGTTTTCTCATTCACCATTTAGGGACTATTGAGAGACGAGCAATTTTGTCCCTAATTTCAACAATAAGATTATTTTAATTTGTCTATAAAAAAACTAAACTTAATAAGATGCGAAGCCCACTATAGAAGCGTAAGCAGGCAATGTACTTTTTACACGGCTACGTTAAGACAAAACAAGAAATGAGAAGTACCGAGTTGTTTATAATGATTGTGTGAGGTATGTGAAATGAGGTAAAAAGATTATTGCTTCCTTATTGGTAAGAGAAAATAGGATAAAATAAATTCATTTTGTGTACATAAAATATAACTCGCGTATGTTTGTATTTGTGTTAACCGATCCTAATAATTTAATTTTCGAAAAGAAAAGAACTATAATATGTACACAATATTTTAAAACCTAGCGAACGAACGTCTATACACTAGATTTAAAATAAGACTGACACGGAGGTTTAGTGTGTTTTGTATTACAAACAATATTTTGCTGATTCTACTACAGTACATGTAACAAGCTAGATGTATATTCTTTCAGTTTTAACTCTACACTCAAGGAATAGCACATGTACATTATATATATCGACGATTTCATTCTAGGCAAAGAACATCGTAATAAGGTTTTTAAAGTGAAAGAAAATATTGTATTTTTCTCAAATTCAACACTGTTCCATGTCACAAAAGTATTACATTAAAAAAAATTAGTGTAAAGTGTTGTGTTTCCTTAATTTCACTAATCATGTATGTATATGTTTTCAAAACTTACGAGATACATATATCGAAGTGAAAAATAATTCACGTATTTTATTGTGACTTTGTTTTTGATCAATTAGATCAAATTTTTATCTTTTCGCCATTAAATAATTTCTTTTGTGCAATTTAGTAGAGAATTCAGTGATGTAGTGAAAGATTAATAATTAGTTGATTTCGTATGGCTAAATGCTTGTACCAAAAGAAAAACTTCAACATTGTCAGTTTTTTTTTTATACTACTATATATATTTACAAGTTAATATACGTATCGTATACACTTCATATTTCAATACAATTTTAGCATTTCAGTCTGTACAAAACTGCGCCTGATTTAGTTTATACTAAAAATAATGTGAAGAGATCAACACTATGCATATCGAACATAACAATTTTATGTATTTTTTTTAAATACTTAAATTTGCTTTAGTTATATACAACAATCATGTTGCGAATTGTAAAAATACTTAAGTATTTTAAATTAATTTGTGCATTCTTATATATTGAAAAATATGCATTAATATATGAATAAAAATGATTTTCTTCAATACAGTGATGCATTAACTATATGTTATATTAATAAAATTAATTGAAAAATGATTGATTTTTATCAAAACCTAACTAATTTTTTTTTTTGGAACTGATCAGAATTCAACATAAAAAATAAATAATTGTAGAAATTTGTTTCAAAATAATGGAAACCGAAAACAATTTATTAGAAGTGCTAATTATTTTACAAATACGATTTGTAGGGACTATTTTAAATTTTATTCATTATGTTCTAAATATTTGAAATATCCTTTTCCATAATATCATCCCTGAAAATATATGAAGTTCCAAAATATTTTTGATCGCAGGCAAGTATCTGCCTGCAATAACCATAAATCTCTATATATCCAAAATAATGAAACTGTAAATATTTTTTATATACGATAATATAAGCAACGTTTATTTTTCACTATACAATATTCCTTTGTATTATAATAAATGTTCATTCACTCCTTCATCGAAAATCATGTCGATATTTGAATCACATTGAAGTTTTTATTTTATTCTGACTTACTGAAATATTCGATAATTGCTCGAGTCTATTTAACATGATAAACATTGCAAACGGATTCTACAAAATTGTCTATAATGTACAATAAATAAAGCAACAGCTTAGCGTCCATCTTGCTGCGTGCCCAATGCCTGTCTCACTTTACTAAAATCTGTTGCCTCATTGGAAGAAAGCCTACTTACTGTGCCAAACGTATCGCGATCCTCTGCCTCGACATTTTTTCTAATTGGTACAGTTTCCACCCGCCGTGCTATCTAACCAATCAAAATCGTAATACATCAGGTAACTATGTTTCTGGAACTAGATCAATTTGCGATGTACGACACTTAGTTCTTACGAAGTCCGCAGAGCTTCGACTTGTCTATAAGAGTCGGTCATCTTTCTACGACCGGTGCTTCTGTGCAGGTTCCGCTGCATGTGCTGACATCAAGGTGCTCGGAGGACTCATACATTGAATTGTTTTTATAATTACCATTATTGTGAACTGTTGTTACCCACGCGAGCTTTTCGTTATCGTAGCAGCTTCTTGTTCCGCCTGGAAAAACCAGTGACTGTATCGACTAGAAGTTGGTCCGTCGGGTGAGTCCACAACGCCATAAGATCTGTGTTCTTTCATTCGACTACTCGGAGGGAAGAGCTTAAACGAAAGCCAGCATGGGACAAGGGACTTATTTCCACTTATAAACAATATTTACAATCCGACCGATATAGCGTTTCAATATTTATTTTAAACGTGTCCAAAATCTCGCATCGGTATAACCAACGTTTATGGATTCCCGAACGAAGAAAAATCGCCATGCTTGCCCGTACAACCGGGCGGCCCCCTTGTCCTCGAATTCTTGCACAGTACACGAGTTAGGAGAACCTTTGTTTCCCAACAATTCGCTTGAACGCGAATTTTCGATTAATTTTTATGTTCGTAAAAACACGTGTCGTTCACATCCATGCACTGATCGTTGAACGAAGTTTAATAGAAAATTGTTGAAAATGAATACTAACACCTCGTCCGAACATTTTATCGTGTTTATCGTCCGAACGATATGTATAGTTATATACCTATTTGTGTTTGTTTTGCAGAGCAATGCATTAAGCGGTGCTGAACGCACGAATTCACTTAGAGGAAATATATGAAATACTGTTCTTGGCTTTCTTTTATTATTGTTTAAATATTCCTCTACCGAGCACATCACTCTTAGGTGATATTCAGAGAGCCACTTAGATTGATGTGTGATTGATGTGCTTGCTTAAATGTATTTTTTAGTTTTTCTATTATAGACAGAAACCAGACTTGATGTGTTAGTAGTGAAAATTGAATTTTTCTCTCTATTAGGATACTTAAACATCAAAATGTTTCAAACGTTTGGTAAATATCCTATTCAAACTTGTATGCGAATAATCAAACAATCTGTATTAATAATAGCATTTAAATTTTGAAGCACGCGAACTATTAAATGTAGTTAGCATCTTAAGGTATTTTATAATTAATACATAAATTGTATTTGGTTAGCTGTATACGATATTAAGCTGGTGATATGTGCTAGGCTTATTTTCCCGAAGGGTTAGATAAAATAAATTGTTCACAGCTTTTGAATATCAGAATTTGATGTTTTTTTTTCATTTTATGTATATATGCATATTTTTCGTAACACCTTCGAACAAGCAGCACAGTGGCAACAAGCACAGTTATTACTAAGGATTTTTAATATAACAGATATACGTTTATATTGCTTTATTATATTGTATTTATTAATATGATTTTATCAAATTTCTGCAAAATTTTGATCAAATTTTATTTTTAGCTCAAGTATTCAAAAATTGTATTATAGGATATTATATTTAACAAAAGAGCTTTATAGCTTTATAAATATGTAGCATTTCAACGATTTATCGTCCAATCATTTCTTTATGAAATGACATCTTTTGTTCTTAATAACTTTGCAAAGTTATTTATTTAATATGCACCATCCATACATTATACAATGTTTTTCGGATTGTAATATCTTTTTGTTCAATTCAAAATCTATGAATCATACAACTATTTATATGATATTTTCACATAGCATTTACAATCTTGGATCTTACAATTAGATTGTTGTACATTCTCAAGACTATTTCTTTGATAAAATCTTGTTTCTATTTTTTACTTAGTGATTTATTGGTATTCATTATATTATCATAGATCAGTCGAACCTTAATAACTAGAATCTCAAAGAAAAAAATAACAAGAACTACAAAAAGTTTACAATTGCAGTTCTTAAGTAACAATAATAAAACTTTGATTTATAAAAGTAAGTTTTGATTCGTGCAGAGGTAGGGTTCTTTATGAATTAAACTAAAAAGTAGATAAAGTGGCATACTATATCATATGTGACAAATAATTGGAGTCAAAGTAAGTATTATGATTTATAGAGGTTTTTACAGTGGAGTAGAAGAGTCTGAAGGAAAGTATTGTTTTACAGAGGTTTTCGGAGTACAAAGATTTGAGTTATCAAGGTTAGACTATATGTGAAACAAAGTTCAAAGTTCTTATTTATTGTTATATAAATAGTTCAAAACTATCAGTTCACCAAACTTTGGAAAAAAAATTATGAAACAATTTATTACAATAAAACATTTATTAAAACTCAGAAACAATTGAACAAAAGTATTATTGCTACAGTACTTATGCATATGTAGGATATCTAAGGATTTAGCAGATTATCTATTGTAATTAAACATTTACACAAATCTAATATATGTAATCTATGTATATAGTTCTATTGTATTTATTGTTACGTACTTTTCTTTGTTACAGAAATTTTTTAATTCTACATTTATTGCATAAACTTTCCATCGTCGTTTAAGCAAAGCATTACTTTAGACGTTAGGAGTAAGAAAATGGTCATGGAGGCGTCCCCTTCTCCACAGAATGTCGGTCGTGAATTTGTCCGACAATATTATACTTTACTCAATCAAGCTCCTGCACATCTCCACAGGTAATTTATTATATTGTATCTTGTTCGAATATATTATCTTTTATCTATATTATACTAATACCACTCTATTTTCATTAAATGTTATTATAGGTTTTATAATCAGCATTCTTCCTTTGTGCATGGAGGACTAGATTCCAATAGAGAATCAACTCCGGCTATTGGCCAAAAGCAAATACACCAGAAAATTCAACAACTAAACTTTCGAGACTGTCATGCTAAAATAAGTCAGGTTGACTCGCAGTTGACTCTTGAAAATGGCGTTGTCGTACAAGTGAGTGATAATTATACATAACTGTGATTACTCTACTATAAAATCTATTATGAGTTCTAGATAAGTGTACAAATTGATAAGATAATCTGTACATTTTAAACAGTTGCAGATAGGTTAGAAATTAATCCTTTCATGGCTGACAATACATCCCAAGTTGATTTTTATAAATACTGTTATAATATTTCAGTGATCGTGTAGGCACTACACGCTTGAGTGCTTATTAATTCCATTTTAAATCTTTTGAAATAATTATTGATTTCGTTATTGAATTTTTAAAATTATTTTTAATTATATTTATGTAGGCTTTTTCTAATTTTCATAATTGGCCCAATCACCATAACAATTTATCAGATATAAAACGCTCGAAAAACAGAAAACTGGAATATAGTTTAAAACTTTGCATGCAAAAGCATGCGAACCAATTATTTTAAAATCTGTTTTTTTCTTGAATCTTTAAATATGTTGATTTCACTATTATTTGACTTTTATACTAACTAACATACTCTTCTATGACGATACTATTATAACAATCGTGTATATTACGTAAATATAAAGGCAATGCCATAAGTATTACCAGTACTGTATATGTATTAAATAGTGGAAGATTCAATATTGGTTATTTATTATACTTAATTATTTATAGGTGTCCGGAGAACTCTCTAATGCGGGACAGCCAATGCGTCGCTTTACACAAACTTTCGTGTTGGCAATACAAGCACCAAAAACATATTATGTACATAACGATATATTCCGTTACCAAGATTTGATCTTTCCTGACGAGGAGGAAGCAGATGTAGGTGGTGTAGAAGGGGGTGTAGGTGAGTCCGGTGAGAGAGAAGTGGAGGAGGGAGGGCGTTCTGAGCCCGAGGAAGATGAACACCAAAATCAAGGGCAGCAACTTTCAGCGCCAGCTACGTCTACCGAACCGCAAGTCCAGCCACCGCTTATTCCTGCACAACAACCTGTACTTCAGCAACAACAGCAAATGTACTATGCGCCACCACCCCAACAGTCTCATGTTAGTTCGATGCCGTAACTGAAATACCCAAGTGAAACATTCGACTAATTAGTCATTTGTTTTAGGTACTCCCAGTAATGCAGCAGGTTCTAAATGGTTCGGTTCATGAAGATACCTCATTAATCAACCAGTCACCGCCACAGCAGCAGCAGCAGCAGCAACAACAACAACCGCCGCCGCCGCCACCTGCACAGCAGCACCAATATATTAACGAATCTTCGTCACAGACACAGTTTGTACAAGAAACGGAATTAGACAGCTCAGCCGAACAGCAGCAACAACCTGAGAGTGAACCGCAGACTCAGTCCAATGAAAATCGTGATCAGCCTGAAACCGAGACGTTTAATGCCTCTGCTCAAGACTCTGAGCCAGAACACCAGGTGTCGAATACAAATGTGACAAGTAGCGGACCAAAAACGTACGCCAATCTTGTCAAATCTTTTCCGAGTACCACTGGCGCTACTAGTCCTCAGGCACCCAAGTTGTCTATGTCACCGGTATATATTTGATTTTCAATAGCTTAATTCAGGGACTTCTTTTACATCGAAATGTAAAAAACCGGTATTTATCGGTAATTTTTTTGGTTTCCCTAAATTGTTATAAATTTTCAATGTTTTTTTTTTTTAAGTTGACATATCTTATACGTACAATGTTGTGAGAAACAAAACATTGTATCCTCTTTTGTGACCGCAGCTACGTCGCGAGTAGAAATAAAAGGAAAACTGAAGAAATACTGGTATTTATTTTGATACCTTATTAGTGCAATACAGGTATCAAAATCATATCGGTTTTAAGTCCCTGGTTTAATCATGCTCATTTTGAAATTTAGATTAAGTAATTTCAAAAATAGGAATTGATATTTACAGCCTCCGATGACGAACTTACGTTTGGATGATAGATCGCCATTACATCCGTCTAATAGTGGTCCAATACTGGGTGCGTCAACTACAATTTCTGCGCCTCAACAACAAACTCACAGAGTTGGTAATCAACAGCCACAACAACATCAGCAACAACGGGCACCAAGAGGAGGAGGAGTACAAAGAGGTAAAGACGTTGTATATTCTACAAATCCTTACATTCAAACAATTTGGTCACTGTTATTGTTGAATCTAAGATATAATTTACATATAAATATTATTGTAGATGGTGATCGCCGTGGTACAAGGCAAAGTCAATACAGTGATGCGCATCAACTGTTTCTTGGAAATTTACCGCACAACGCATCAGAGGATGATCTGCGGCAAATATTTGAAGCATACGGCAGAGTAGTGGAGCTACGTATACACAGTAAACCGAATGACAGATGCAAAGGACCGCAAGGAAATAATACAGGAAAAGTGCCTAATTATGGATTTATCACCTTTGAAGACAAACAAGTTGTTAGCATGGTGTTACAGAATCTGGTTAGTTAACAAACATTTTCTGGAATAAATTTATCCTATTTTCGTTTTCACTGACTCAGTTCATATTCTTTTTTTTCTGATTTTAGCCGATTTATTATCCTGCGGAGAATGGACAAAAATTAAATGTGGAGGAGAAAAAAGTCAGGCCTAGAGGAACGATAGACGGAAGTGGAGGACGGTTAAATTCGAACGATGGCAATATGAGAGCAATGGGCGGACAACAGCAGCAACAACAACAGAGAGGTCCTGGTATGTTCTGACATATTACATACTTACAATAACATTAGCATAGAACATACTTAAACATTCTCGGTTTTCCAAATTTCCAAATTACTCAATTTTTCATTGGTAGTATTAATTAATAAACTATAAAAGGAAATGCTTTGTTTTTGTTAATAACTCGAAAACAAAGAGTTTCGCGGCGAATTTGCAAAGGTAGAGCTTCAGCAAAAGAGAATTTGCAAAACCTCCGGTTCGCTTTGAATTTTTGGTGAAATATTGCTGCAAGAGCAAGTATTCGGTATTTGGAATACAAATTATTGTTTATTTATGTATTCGATAGAAGTATTTTGCAATGACATAACGATCGAATAAAATATCTAAATACATTTCGGATTCGGAAACAAAATAGATTAGAAATTGATAATGTATTTGTGACTCGAATATTATTGGAACATATATTAATATTTGAATATTTAGTGTTCCCATATTTCTCAGGTGGTCCCGGTGTAATGAGGGGTGGCCAACATGGAGCAAGAGGTGGTCGAGGAGGATTCTCGCGGGGTGGCGATGGTGGAAGAGGTGGCGGTGGAATGAGGCAACCCGGTAACCCAAGCAATCCGAGCTACCAGAACCGTCGCTAATATATGCAGCAAGATTAAAGGCACTCCCGACTTTCTTTCTTCTTGAACAAGTCACCGGTATACAACTACCATCCTCATTTCCAAAACATAAAATCCAAGACTATCTCGTACGCCACACGATGCGGTTAAAGGCGCTATCCTTTTACGCTTAAAAAAAAAACCATCGCTTGCATCGTTCGTCAAGCAACCGAACTACAGATGACGCAGCTCAAACTGTATGGACCACGAACTCGAGTGAGATCAATCGGGTCTATTGCATTTAACTATAAGTTCGTGGATAAGGGAATAAATCAACGTTCAACCTAGTTCGACGAATATTTGATGAAAAACGCTACGAGTTCGTCCTTCATACATCGACGTCAATCCACAGGACTTTACGGTAGAAAGAGTACATCTACATGTATGCGTATAACAACGAGCGACGCGACGTTATCATCCAGATTAGGAACGTGGGCGTGTCTCGTCTCCCAGGTTTCTTCCAAGTCAACACGCCCGAGAAGCAAGCAATTGTTGCGAAGTTCTGGTGCGAAGTGCGGAAGGGAACTGTGACGATAGGACTAAGGGAAAATTAGGGACAGTGTTGGAGACGTACACAGATTACACACTAGTAACTTTCGTTTTGTGATGGAATGCGTCGTACACGTCGCTCCTGAAATTTTCTCCATTCGCAGATTAGGAGACACAAGCGGTGCGAATTCCGCTTTCGTATACAATAAGTCACGAGCCAAACTAAGCGAAATTAATTACGAGAGGATACGAACCGTCTGAATTGTGAGAAATATCGTATCGCACACTTCATATGCTCTCGTGTTAATTCATTGACTGCCGATGCGAAACGTTCCACCTACGAATTTTCGTAGAGAGGTCGGCAATAATGTTTATATAGGTGGTAGAGTTGCTCGGTGTTGGTTAAAACGAAGTAGAGAACTACGACTGGTCTGTGTTCCCATACAGAAAAAAAAAAACACAGTGTCGACTTTTCTCGTGAACCATTGGCCGATTATCAATCGACCGGTATCGATTGGTAGTGGGACAATTAACCTTAGACTGCAGCTGGTCTCGCCGTTTCCCGAATCACTAACCACTTATGGCCCCGTTTCTGATTTTTGTTCAATTCCCTGTTTCTCGTGCATCTATTTTTAACGTATGCTCTTTTGCTTTTTCTTCTTATGTTCATATTTAACTGATTCGAATTCGCCAAGTTTCTTTTTCTTTCTTTTTTTTTTGTATTTTTTCAAACCAAATAAATGATTTTACCATAAAATTCCAATGTTTTAATTATGCAAGTATTATCGGTTCGCATTGGTTCAACAGACTCTGGTAATCGCAGAACTCGCGACTGTTGAGAGGAAGAGGGAAAGAGGCCTAGTTACTAAAAAAATTTTAGCTTGGGCTATACCTACTTAATAAAGTCTAAAATACTATAACTTTCTTCCCGTACTAATGTAACCGGCGTTATTCTTGTAATTATTATACATACGTAAATAGAAATTCTTGGAAGAGTGAACAAAATCAGTCGAGAGTGATAAATGTTGTATATGAAAATATGAATGATTTTTTAGCTTGTACAGGGTATTTCAGAATGACAAATATTAGTTCGACTGGTTCGTGCAGTTTCATGTATACAAAAAGTCCCTATGAAGGATATTAAGCTCTCTGACCCATTCGTTGTATACATATTGTAAAATAGTTTATATTTTAGAACGACTCTTTACTGTCAAAGGGAAAGTATCCACGTACAATAACATTTGAAGATTTAGTAGATATACTAACCAATTAAGTTATCCGTCATTTTACATAAAAATACATAAATTTTACATAAAAATTCATGTAAAAATACATGAAAATCTTAAGATAAAATCTCAAGTCTCTAGGTACACCTTGTATTCTTTCTTTTTCGAATACTATTCATTAGGGTCTTTGTCTACATTTCTGAAACACCCTGTATATACGTGTGTACTAAAACTAGATTAAACTAGAAACATTTCGTTCTAAACACGTTATTAGTTTCCACACGCTAATTAGAAGCACCTTTCAACTTTTTAAAGAATTACAACTTTAAAAAAATGATAAATTCAGTACATGCACTTCTTATACATTGTCAAATGGAATTGAGGAAAACTTACTCCCTCGTACTGATAAGTACATATTGCCATAATTTATAGTACGATTGTCCTATTAGCGTATTTGGAGAGATTAGAAACTCCAGTGGGGTATCCTGTCTTAATAAAATCTTTATAGAAAGCATGATTCACCGGTAACCACTCTGCCACAATTAATAGAATATTAGAGAAGACAATGTATTCTTCCGTCTGTGATTATACTATCGTAATAGAAAGTTTTGCAGGTAATATGGATCATCGATGGTCATTCTGGCACAATTAATGCAATTACACGATAAGCAATTTAAATCATTTTATTATATAATCAATAAAATAGCTGTTGACAGTATGATCCACCGATAGCCAGTCCTGCTACAGCGAATGAAATATGAGAGCAGCGTGCGTTATCTACCGGTGGTCATTCTATCACAACAAAGCGTCGTAGACAGCGTGACCCATGTGGAGCCAATCTATTATAATTAACACGTCCGCAATCACTGTACCGTTAGAAAACTGGCCATCAAAGCCCAAGCTTTTGTTTTTAATAGTCGCCTGTGCGACGTTCGGCTCTCCTAAAAATTGGAGTGTTACGCACACACGTGCGGAGACTTTGTATATGTGGAAACGAACGTGTTAATAAGATCCTTGTATGCGACAGGACCTAAAATTTTATCTATTTAGATGTAAAAGAAATTTTAGATTTTCACTTCCGGCCTGGATGTACTCAAAATACCAGATGAGAAAGAGAGAGAGAGAGAGGAATCTAATACAAATATAGAAAAAGAAACGGAACCTTTAAAATTTCTATTTACGACTGACAAAGTGAGTCTGCGATTGTTAGAGACAGGACGCCATACTTCTGCGATCTATTAGTCCGTTAGTAGTGTATTACCATTTGTTTTTATATTGATAGTGTTTAGAAAAATTTTCTCGCATGAAAGGTCAACAGAAGTAGTCGAGAACAGTGTAAGAAACAAATGGAGAAATGTCACAAGTGTAAATTGTATTTGAAAAGACTTCCATCATTGTGAGACGTTCGTTGCGCGTACGACAATTTATGTGCCATCTTGTATACAATCTCGCGCCCTGGCCCAAGTGTACACGAATCTTCGCGCTATTTTTTTCACGGCGATACAAAAGAAACACAGAGGCGACAAGAATATATACGTTGATGGTAACAAATCAATTGACACGTTAAAGAGAAGCAAAAAAAAAAAACGATAAGAATGAAAAATCACAAAGTGCACGACGACTAAACCGCAAAGATGCTACGACATTTAAGGCTGAGAGAACGTTGTGAAGAGTAATTATTTACGTTTCTTACCGAGAGATCCATTGAAATGAAAAATTGTTACGTAGTCTACATTCGAACATCCGCAAATAGTTTGTAATCGAGTGCGTTACAATCGCTATGTCTGGGATGTAGCAGGGTCATCGCTGGTCTTCAACGCCAGGTCTTCGTTCTACTCTATCCCCCCCCCCCCCTTCCCGACTTCTACGTATTTAAGTTAGATAAGGGTCTCGCACCCTTACAAAAGTTTTGTGTAACAAAAATTCATGTTTTTAAAACATTGCTTTTGTACTGTAGCGATGAAGCTGCTTGATCTCAGTCGTAGATAAAGGTGCAGTCTCGCGTGTCTCCGTTGCCAAGTTGTTTCTACATACTTGCTCAGCTCACGCGCTCCAGAGAAACCACGAACACACAAACGAACATTACTATTATAATTAACTGTAATGTAATAAATTCTCATAGCGAAATAGGAAATTATTTATTTGCAGTGCTTTCAGTCGTACATGCAACGGTGTTCGAAATTATATATATATATACATACACACACACATACCTTGATCAACGATGTTGCTAGTCTTACATCCCTCACCGAAGGTATGAGGTGTTTATAGTGCAACATATTCAAGTTTCTCGTGGGGTGCATCGAAGCTACGATCACGCGAGACCGTACCTTTATACTTGAACGAAAGCTGCAAATTTTTAGTGTGAATGTTTTCGTTTTAAGTAACTATTAATAATGATAATAATAAATAAATAAATAATAATAATATTAATAATAATAAGAGGAATGAATATAAATGAACGAAGAAAAGGAATACGATGAGACACAAATAATTATAACAATATAATAACTAGAGGATGGCGATTAATAAGTTGTGAATTTTTGTAGCATACATTTTTATTTTGGCCTGACCGGGCCAATTTGTGTGTAAACAACCATGGACAACAAACAAAAACTAATGTTAAAGGAAAATGACAAGAAACAAAGTCAAATGTATTGTAACTTTTTGCATTTAGTATAATATACCTACCTTACTACCAACTCCTATCAGTTTTTCTTTATCTGTCTGAACATTACCATATATATATATATATACATATAAACATATTTCTTTGTAATTTCGAGGATAGTGGTAGTTGAGTTTAGACATTTTAGTTCACTGTTGTGTATGTGCGTGTAACAACGTGTGATCAATGTTATTATTTGCAATGGTAATTACGGTTGTACGAATAATGAACAGTTACGTTCGGGGCGGTTATTACGGTGCGTGTAAAGTATACGTGAAACGCATAACAGTCTCCGGAAAGATCGCGAGAAGGGAGACCGTTTATAATGTGCAGAGGTATCGTTATTGTCGGGTTAAACAGCCTAGAAACCGCTTTCAGGTTCATCGACTGATAAATACGCTCGTTCCTTCACCGATGAACGTGTACAGTTTATTCCATGAGAAATGGTTAAAGTCATAGTCTCCAAATGCATACATATACGTAGAGTGTTTAATTTATTTTGTTCATCTACGGGGTACTCCAGTTTTTCTTCGCCATCCACGAGATACATTTAAGAAAGAGATCTTACCTCGTTAATTAATGTACAATGTACAGGGTTGTTCATTCATCTCGATATCACCTGCGGTGTTTCATTTGTCTTGACCATATTGTAAAAATATACGTGCGAGATTGATAATGTTAATATCGAAACGACTGTTTCAGGACAAATGAAACACCCTGTCCTTGAACAAAAGAAATTAAACCTCTCCCGCATGTGGTAACGCTACACGACAAACGGCAAATGTGAATATACAATCCACAATACCATCAATCATTCACACATTCCTTATATTATATATATGTATTTCCATAGTGCACAAGAAAAAACATGAATTATATAAAATTTGATAGATAATAAATAAAATGAATTTCTTACTCCGGAACGGATTAGACGAGCAGGATCAATTAAGTAACTTGTATCGTAATGTACTGTTTGTATGGAAATATAAAATACTTCTTCATAATATACATATTTTCGCATCCGGTACATACATAATGTGTATAGATACATTAATATATTTTATAGCTGGACAAAATAAATAAACTGAACTGTGTCTAGAACGACGTAGTACTGTGCGAAAGTCTTAGGCCACCGCGTGTAATTTACACTTGAATAAATCTATGTTAGCGTGATACGTGCGGTAAAGTCTTGATCTAAGCTGGACGGAGCTGCACGATCTTAGTAAATCGCCTACCCCCTCCACTGGGGAGCATACTCCGCGGCCCTGAAGCTCGAGCAGTGTAAACACGAGCGTAAACGAGCTTCATTTTTCTTTGAAACTTTTTTCTCTAAATATTTTCGAAAATATTTAGTAAGAAATGTCAAAACTTTGAAGGGGGCAAACTTTGTCGTAAAAAATCCTTACAGAGACTTTTCTATGAAGGATAAGCTTTAGCAAAAATTTCAGCGAAATCGGAGGGTCGTCGTTTTCGGAAGTACAGCCAGTAACTGAGAGGAGATTCGCCGAGGCCGAGCTCGAGCGATTACTCGAAAATAAAGAATCCTCCAGATCCGTGGGCATCGCGGTTGCGTAATTTGTTGCAGTCTCGCTCGCGGAGCGACGAGAGGAACGAGAACCAGTGCATCTGGCAGAAAGATCAAACGGGGGTGTCAGAAGAAAGAAAAACGATGAGATCATCTTTGCCGGGCCGCTGTGTGCTTGCCGCCTTGCCGAGACCGCCGCGCCGCGAGCGTAGTCAGTACCGGTCCTGCGACCGATTTGGAGTGTTCTTTTGACCGTTCCAGAAAACGACTGGAGAAAGGACCGTCCGAAACGCGACGCTGATCATCGGCCAAAGAAAGAGGTCCTCAGAAGAACGTATTTTCGCATCCAGGTATGTGATTGTGTAGGCGTGCACCTCTGCACCAGAGGTCTACGAAGAGGCTGCGTTTAAACTCTCGATACGCGCACGGTGCGTGGAATATTTTTTAAGTCTGAAACGATACACGACCGTTTTGTGCGTTTAGGATTGTATTAGG
This sequence comes from Lasioglossum leucozonium, assembly GCA_028454225.1. Taxonomy (NCBI): domain Eukaryota; kingdom Metazoa; phylum Arthropoda; class Insecta; order Hymenoptera; family Halictidae; genus Lasioglossum; species Lasioglossum leucozonium. Next base: position 3,484,953 of record CM052207.1, on the reverse strand, counting down.
TGGACCGGGAAGTAATGAAAATTTCTTCGATCACCTCGTTCACGTCGAGGGACTGTTTTAAAAAGAACAACTGCCTTTACGCTGGCGAAAAGTGTTGGAAAATGATGGAATTGTTGATTTAAGATTCTTTTAATAAATAATGGTAAAATTTTGATTACTTCTCGGTCCACCTAATATTTAAAGAAATCGTGGCGCCAGAGATTTTTTTTTTCTTTTATTTGAAAGTCCTTAGAAAATTCGTGATCTACGACGACCTACGGGTTGCTTTTAAATGCAGCGTATTTTCTGAATTTTGTAATTTATGCGGATATGTATGCGTTCGTGGAGATATTGGCTGGGTCAGATGTAAGACGGAGATTAGAAATATCTAGGAATATTATTTACGATGTTTTCAGTGTAAAAGGTCTGTTAAGGGATGAAGCGAATTTTCGTTTAACTCCTGCCGCCCTTAATCGTTGCGAAGCATAAAGATCCGCGATCTAATAGTAACACGTTTCGTATGCTGTGTGAATGATATATAAATATTGTCTCATTGTCGAGTATTACAATTACGTGTGAGGAGCATAATCAGCTTGTGCCAACTTCATTCGAAAAATATAATCAATTAGTTATACCACGCTACATTAAATGTGATACGTAAATGAAAGATTTTTATTTACTATTTTTTCTAACTTTATTTTAAAGTGTCGATAGAACGATGAAATTAATTTATAATGTGGTTCTGCTCGAGCTACTACCTAAATTTTTTGCGATGTGTAGACAAATATAATAATTAGTAAATAAAGAAGTCTTAGAAAGATTTTTTACTTTACCCTTAGTTGCTAGTAAATATTTTCCATTGAAAAGAATGTAAGAGTGAAAGTATTAAATTTGAATTAAAATACTTTTTATTAAAATAGACTCGTATTATTACGATTTCAACGTGGGAGTTTATTCGCCTAATTACATTTAGCAGCGTTGTCAACGCGGAAGATACGTTGTACACGCAAACCTATTTCTTTAATTAAGTGATGAATAAACTCCATTCGTTCTACAAGATGAACGCGTACACAGTTAGAGTCAATCCATTGATAGTGGGCGTACTGTTACAATTAATTTATCTTCACGAGAACTATCTTTCTTGGAACGGAAATCAAACATCCTCTCCTCGGGAGAAAAATATAATTATCATAGTATTGTATATCGCTTCGCGTATAATTTTTAACATCAGAAAATTGCAGCAGTATCTGCATGTAGCACGGTGCTACGGTGAAGGGAAAAAGCAATCGTACGATTCGAATATTAATTTTATGCGAAATTCTAAATGTAGATTGGTGATTCAATAGAAATTACAACATATCATACATTTACTTAGAAAGAAAATATTGCAATACGCTGAAAATTTTTCTTATGAAGTTAGATTATTTTTAATTATTTTTAATTTAAGTTTATTGACTGAAAGATTTTCGTTAGTTAAACTTTTAAAATTTCAAAGAGATGTAAAATTTGTATTTATGAAAAGTCTGCACATTATATTTTTACTATAAAACATTATACATTATATAAGACCTATTTACTTAAAAAATAATGCAACACATTTCACTAAAATCGATTACAAGTTGAAAATGAGCACATTATACTTGCAATACATTTATACGCATAATACATAAATTTTCCGATTTGTTAAATAAATTTCTTTGGATTTTTTCTACGGTTGAAGTCAGTCCTTGAATACGTTTCTCGAATTTATGGAATATGGTAACACACACACGGTAGCTAAATTTTTTCAATGATCAGCAAAATTGTACATTCCGATTCAAAATTTGTAGACAATGACTATCGCGATCTTTTTAATTCATTTATCATTAGTCTAATACTAGTGCACGATTTATATAATTATTAAGACTTGCGACAGAGTGGAAAATGTGATACCGATTAACGAAACTGACAAAGTATAAACAGCGCCCGCTCTTAGCGGTTACGACGCCCCGGACAAAAAGACAAATTGTCGCCCCTTAAGAATTTATATATATTCTTTAAATAAAGGTACATATTTTTTATTTTCAATAAAAATCAAATCATTTCATTTAAATTTTAATAAAAGCATATATTTAGAAAGAAACATATAACATAACATAACATTGATAATCAAGTTGTACAAAACAGTAGAAATTAATTAAGAAATATCTGTACCTAGCCACAAATGTTAACCATATAATTTTTTATATTTTTAAATGCTATTGAAAATGTGTATTATTGCACAAACAATCAACATGCCATTATTTTGAAAATAAAAAAGTTAACATCAACTACGCTAAAATCACAAAAAACTCATTTTTCTTACTTTCAGTTCTGCAAACTTTTTTATTATATCTGTTAAATTTATTTGATCAGCAATTTCATGCTCAACTGCTAAATTTTAACTTAGAAAAACTCCTTTCGCCACTTGCTACAGTTATTGGTATCGTTAACCAATATTCTTAAAGCAATAGTAAGGTTTGGGGCAAAATTTAACTTTTGTAATTAAGCTCAGTACATTTCTTAGGCTTTCTTTTTTGCCCAAAAGCGCAAACACTGCTGAAATTTTCTCTGCTAATTCTACCCCATTTATGTCAATAGAATCACCATCAGTTAAAATACATTCTAAATTTTTACAGTGTTTTAGTAGCATTTTTTTGGACATGGTATTTATGATACCATGTATATAGATATACATAATATAAATAATACCAATTATATAGATGACACATGTAAATTGAATAGTTCAAATTAAGAGATGTGATGTCGTGCACTGCACGGACAAAAGACGTGTGGTAAATCAGAAGAAGGAAAAAAACAGAATAGAATCATGTGAAATAAAAGATTATCGAAACTCGCGCGGGAGCGGCCCGCTTCTGCTGCGCACGCATAAAAGAGAGCGCAACTCGTACGCAACAAACGCATAAAGTATGTGTGACACATATTGGGACCGTAAAAACAATGCAAATACGCTACGCACTGTAAATTTTTAACGAACGAAAAAATCGATGTGTGAAATTTTCTATTAATTGGATATTTAAAACATCAATATTTTTCTCACACTTACAGCCAAAATGGCGCTCCTAAATTTTAGAGCGTGCCCTGAGTATAAACAAATTTCCATATGTTGGTCGGCTAGATCGAATGCAATTCATTAAAAAATGCACCGCCGTTTTAAAATGTCTGAAAGTAGTGAATTTGTAATTTGATTTCACTTGAGAAATTCTCGGCGATTAAATGTAAATTTTCCTTGATACGGTCTTGCTTTTATTACAAGGATATCTCGTATTACTTAATAAAGAGAAATGAATGAAAGTGACCGAGCACTTGCGGGCGGTGCCGCATGTCGTGACTACGATAACAAGCTGAATTATGCCGCGTTTGTAAATAGTCACGCAGACCCGTCTGTAAATTGGAAAATGTCACTATCACGAGAAAGAGAGAAGCAGTGAAATTCTTTAGAATTTCGCATGTGGTCGGTTACGCGATTTCGTGGGCGCCGAAGCGATAAAAACAGGGTCGGCCGCGATTTCCATGCCGCATTCGCCCCCACGTTGCACGAACTGTACATACAGGCCGATTCAACTAACAATAAGCGCGCCAGCTAAATTATTTGTAAACCATTTGGTAGAAAAAATCGATCGGAACGAAAGTTGTACGGTTTCAAGGCGTACAGTGTAATAATTAGTTTTGTTTTGCTTTTTTTATCGAGATACGAAGGTCTGGTTCTTGAAGGTCACCTTGAGTTCAGTGTAAAAAGTGTAAATTTTCATCTCACAGTTCAGAAAAGAATTGTACTCTCAATTAACCAATTGGTATCGCTATTTGGTAGAAAAAAGCGATCAAAACGAGAGTTGTACGGTTTCAAGGCCAACAGTGTAATAATTAGTTTTGTTTTGCTTTTTTTATCGAGATACGAAGGTCTGATTCTTGAAGGTCACCTTGAGTTCAGTGTAAACAGTGTACATTTTCATCTTACAGCTCAGAAAAGAATTGTTCTCTCAATTAACCAATTCGTATCAAAGGTTCGATCGTGAAAAACAACCAGAAAGCCTTTTTGCAAAATATTACAGTGATTAACGTTTCGATCTAAGTTTACATCATCTTCAGAATACTATAATTGCGCCTGTGGTGATTAATAAAAAACTTTTGAAATTAAAAAATTTTTTTTGTACTCTGCATCTTTAATGCAAATGATGCTGGAAATACTTTATATCGCTAGAAAAGTAGATTCATCGTAATTTATTTAAAATAATAGCAATTCTGTAATATATAGATTAAGACCTGATTTTGTATGTTTTGCAAACATTTTTTGTGTTAATCGTTTATTAATCAAGAGAATTGTTTAAGTATGAGATTTCTACTAAACGTTGTTAATTATTGACTCTATAAAAAGAAAAATGTGCTATGTTTATTTTTTAGGCTCGGTACTAGATCTCGAAAAATTCATTTTTACGCAAAATCTTTTGACGTCACTTCCGATTAAAACACACTTAAATCTCGAGCTTGGGTTAAATTGAGATTTTTATGGGACACAATGTTCTGGGGTTAACGTGGCTTCGAGGAAACGATTATTATTAGAGGTACATTACTTCTTGGAAAGAATGCGACGTAACTACACAAGAATGAGATTTGTCCCCAATCAGTCGGATGAGGGGAGGGAGCACGAATTGAGGGGAAACCGGGCCGCGGCGGGAGTGGGGGAACAGCGTCGTAAAAGGGGAACGGTAGAGTGGGGACACGAGTCTTGATCCTGCGACACTGCCCCAATTCTCTATATAGACTTGGAAATATTTTGCATTACCCATGTAATTTCATTAAAAATAAGGATAACATATTGAATTGGTGAGCGTTAGTTAACCTGTCACTCATAATCCACGAGAAGTAATTTAATAATAATAAAACTGAAATAATTTTTCATTTTATCTTTCATTTCATCAGATAATTCGTGCTCTCCAAAAATCAATTTCGTGTACTAAAGAACAATTTTAAAAGCGAATATTTCTAAACTTTAATCGCTAAACTAAAAAATTAGCATATCCAAATTAATTTAGTTACATCAATAACCTTGAGGTGAAATTATTTAGTATTTTATTTGAACAATGTGGTTCAGACATAATCTTCTGTTCGTTAATGTTTTATTATTCCTTAAGCTTCTCCTTTCTTAACCATGCCAGCGGTTTTTTTTTTAAATTACTTTAAATTTGCATCGTGCACATTAATCGGAAACGAGAGGAACTTTTGGTACAACCTAATATTATTTGATTTAAACGTCAAATGAAAATACGTTTTTTATGTTATTTGTGAAATGCAAATAATAATTTCAAATGAAATGTGCTCAACCTGTTTTATCAATGCTATTTCTCAGCACTGTGCAACATTTTTTCGAAAGGAAAAAGATAGATCGTGTAAAATTTTTGATGGTACGATGCCAGAGGGGTCTGTGTTTAACGTTCCGCAGCAATTTCATGCTACAAATGTAATCAAACCCAATGAAGACTTACGCAGAAACCAAACAAGTTATATTTAGTAAGTTCGTAACAGAAAATCAGGAATCAACCATGCTCTAATTTCCAGTTTCCGAGTCGTTCTACGGGAATGAAAAAATATTTCGATAAGACTGGACCCTTAGTGGCACGAATAATTAATTGTATGCATTGTATACAATTATATACAACGACAAATATGATTATTAAATAATTGATGTTGCGAAACTATATCGTTCACAAGTTAAGAAGAGTTTCGAAAACGTTTATCGCGATATACTTAAATAAACAAAATATTATTAGGATCTTTAGAATGAAAATGGGTGAAATTTTCATTTTGGTTCGATTCGTTAAATTTAGTTTACGCTGTTTGCTATGTAAAGCACACGGGGAAAGGACAAATTATAATTATTCTATCCAAATGACGAGCGTTCAAATGACACGTGGGCGTCCATATTCCAACGATGAGTTCAACACGGCCTTCATCTATGATCGTTCAATTGAAATCATGCAGGGGCATCGTATAAATAGATGTTATCATCAGCGTTTGTCGTAACAAGAACTTACGCGTACAAGAAATTCAAAAAATGAATCGCGCGCGCGTTCGCTCATGATTCTACAAGCAAGTTCGAGAAAGACTTGTGATTTCCTGGTATCTGGGTTATCGCTTCGTTACTCCTATTAAGATCTGCGAGATTTATCGCTGGCCACATACTGACCCATACAGCATACGTGGACGCATGTCATAATAAATTTTCAAAGCGAACGGTCAACGTGCATGCGAATCGTTTGAGACGAACAATCTCCAATTGTGCATTCCAATCAAATAATAAACTATAGCGATGGAAGTGTCTACACTGATCAATTGGACGACGAAAGGTTGTCAGATAAAACAATGAAACAAACTGAATATGTAGTACAAGTGCGAAATACAGCGAGGAGCGAAACGATTTTTTGAGAAAATTATTTTATTCGTTCAAACAAGGTCACACGATTTTACATGAAGCGATTAATATTTCGATTCTGTTGCATTTCGTGCATCGGTTACAGTATTTTGTTCCTGATTAAATTTTGCGCCGATGCAAAATGCATGCCCCGATCTAAGAGAACTGCACGATCTTAGTAAACCGTCTATCCCCTACACTGGGGTGCATACCACAGAGGTAAAGCGAAAAATATCTCGCGTAATTCGATACAGGGTCAGGTACAGTGGATCCAAGAAGTATTTCAACACTAAATACCGATTCTCGAAAAATTTCCAATATTACAACAGTAATAATTTCGTAAAGAATGACCACACGATCATAAAATTTGACTCATTTTAAAGCTGAAAGCTTCTATTTTCAAAATCCATCGTTCATTTCATTCCAAGATCTTTTTTCATGACGTAGTGAGCGAGAGATTGAAGACGCGTTTCTTATTGGAAATGTTATACATTCGAACGTCTGTGAAGACTTTGAAAAATTTTTCTCGTGACTGAAACCAACATAGATTTCAAGATTGAAGCATCCTCTTTACAACGACACCTTAAAAATTGATGTACGATTTTTTTTAGCCGTTTCATCGAGCTTCCAATGAGAGCTGTGTCGTCAATTTCACACTAGTAGAAGTTACACCAAGCAGTCTATACACGACCGAACTTGTTCCTCATTTTTGCTGCACAAAACAGTGAAAAAAAATCGTACGTCAATTTTTAAGGTGTCATTGTAAAGAGGAAGCTTCACTCTTGAAATCTATGTTAGTTTCAGTCACAAGGAAAATTTTTCAAAGTCTTTACAGACGTTTGAACGGGTAACATTTTCAATAAGAAACGCGTCTTCAGTTTCTCATTCGCTACGTCGTGAAAAAAGATCTTGGAATAAAATGAACGATGGATTTTGCAAGTAGAGACTTTCAGCTTTAAAATGAGTCAAATTTTTTGATCGTGTGGTCATTTGTTACGAAATTATTACTGTTTAAATATTGGTAATTTTTCGAGAATCGGGCAAAAAAATATTTTTCTTACAAAATTTTTTACGTTTGTTTCTGAAAGAAAACTAATAGCGTTTTCTTCGACTGGCATGTTTTCAATTGTTTAATTACGTTCATAATATTTATGACCACCGGTGAAACAAACTCTGTACTGTGTAAAAATTGTGTACAGAATCTTTCCTCGAGAACTTTCTCCGTTTCTCGTTTTCTACTTTTATCGAGTGCTCAGCCGACAGTAAGATGGGAGCTGGGAACAAAAAAGGGATTGTTATCTAATCGAACGCGGTTACAGTTTATGAATCTGCCGATTGACCTGAATGGGATCTTTATGGATTTTTTAAAGAATACCGTCTGTACCAGTCTTACTGGTGGTTATTTAATTGTTTTAATAAGTAATCGCCAATTACCAAAAATTAATACTAAAATTAATTTTTAATCCTATGACCGGGATAGAAATGGTATCTTATAGCGATAACAATATTTCATTACTGTCGAGTAATTTCTATTCATTAAAGTATATATATTTTTTATAATTTTTTTCCATATATTTTTTTAATTATTTTTTCCAATAGCCATTCGAAAATACATGTTTATTATATGTTTTAATTAGAAGCTTCCATTTGATGTAAATTTAATATTCTTTTCTGTGAAAGTAAATTACACATCTGTCATTCTATACGTACTTAATTAATTAATAATTAATTCTATTATTTGTATTTACAGATATCAAAATGCGGACAAGAATACACCTTCTTTTGTTCGCGTTGCTCTTGATGGGCCTCTGCATGGACGCGTCCGGTGAGGTGGTGAGGCAACTAAAAATAGAATACATTTTAATATTAATTTATTGAACTCATGCTCATGTGGGTACAGTTTACATAAAAATTATACGAAAATACAAAAATTATACGAAAGTAATTCATTAAATGGTGGTTTTATGCACGCATATCTGCCACCTGTTATTTTCCTTATGCTTGCTAGTACGTATAAATTGTTCACCTGCTAAGAAAAGTGACCGCACACATTGCCGGACAAAATTCATTTGTTAATTTGATTATGTACAGTGTAGGATATTTATAAAATTTTAATAAAATCCCCACACATAATGTTAATGTCATGAATAAGACTCTCCATGTTTATTAATCCCCTTTGAATCGAAATAAATGTAATAATAATATAATAATATAAATACAAACTTCTCCCAAGAAATGACGAACAACAAAAAAGTTCTACAAACTGTAACCGTAAAATAAATCACAGTGCAAGGTGTTAATTTTCACGGAGAAAATTGTTTACTTGTTCGTTCATAAGACAAATGCGCTGTTCATAAACAAAAGGATTGGTTTTCAGCGACGAAGGAAATATCGACGTCGTACAACGACGACAACGGAAACCAGCGTTCCAGATGAGGTCATGAACATGCTCGAGGCTGACGAAATAGCCGAGAAGGCAGCGGAGGACGCTGAGGTCACCGTCGAAGATGGTGGAAACGAGGTTGGATCGAAGCGTCAGGGCTTGCTCCGTATGGACCCGTGCATGGACAAACACTGTGGCGCAGGACGAGTCTGCAAGGTTCGTCGAAATCAATCGAACGATCCCTCACTCACTGCCTTATCCATAGAATTGCAACAAAGTCGAATAATAAATCTAATATACTTTTCTATGAGATAATTTTCACTCCTAAAATAATTTCAATCTTAATAAAATCTATTTAGCATCTATCTAGCATAGTACCACTGAAATTTTTCAAAAAATTTTGTACATTTGCACACGGTGTTCGATTCAAAAACTATTGCGATTAAAAAACAATATGAATATATTGTATAACTCACATAGAGTGAACGTATTAATTGCGTATTTTTATGCATTTACAATTAAATTATTTTGCAATTGTCTCGTAAACTAAAGCGACGAAAGCTTCAAAGCGAATGGTGACCTTGAAAACATATCTCAAGGTCATTGAAATTTGAAGATTTCAAAAGTTCGTTCAGGTTTTCAATGAAAATTTACTGATTTTCAAACGGACTATGTTGCCTCGTCAGAATCCGAATTCGTTTATCGAAACGTCGTGAATAATTTCAGGCGATCGACGAAGACACCGCCGAATGCGTTTGCGTGAGTGTGTGCGACGTGGAAGCCGACCCTAGGCGTAAAGTTTGCACAAATTACAACGAAACCTTCGGCAGCGACTGCGAAGTGTACCAAACGCGTTGTTTCTGCGACACCGGTGACGCCAGGTGCAGGGGACCTGACTATCAACACGTTCACATTGAATACTATGGCGAATGTCGACAGATGCCTGTAAGTATTTCATATTACAATACACATATTACCAGCAATGCATTTGGAGCTGCCATTTTGTTTCGAAATGAATAACATGCCAGGTGTTCAGCGCGGTGAGCAATGGTATAAAATTATTAGATTGGCAAGCAGGAATAAACTTTTCGTTTTTAATGTAAAATTCCACAAATTATTAGATACCAGCCTGCAGATATTTAACACTAAACCCACCGAGCACTAAAAGGGATTAACATGTTTTAGCTTATAAAAATGACGAGGCTCTATTTATGTAGATTTTGTGCAATTTTTATCTCAATATGTGCTTGGTTAAAAAAATGTATCGAATCAATTTCCGCGCAAGCAACTTTATAATTTGAATATTTGTAAAATGAAAAATATAAAACCGATCATTTGACCTGCTGTCGTAGGTTTAGTGTTAAATTGGCAGAACCAGGCAGTAGGTAGCAAATGTTTTAAATAATCTGAAAACCCTCCATTAAATCAGGGGTCGGCAAATTTTAAACCTGTCTTTTTTGTTGTTCTATTGAATGAAAATATTTTCGAGATTGCTACCCGGTCCGTCGTGCCTAATTACAAAAAAAAAGACAAAAATTGGTCATAATAATATGAGTTACAGATAACGAGATTTTATTCATAATCACTTTTCACAATAAAATGTACAAGTATTTTAATTAAAATTCTATTAAATTGTTTGAACATCAAAGAACTACTTTTGTACTTTTGCCATTAAACTCAAAATGCCGACAAAATAAATTGCAGATTAAGGTTATGCTACACATATAATTCGGGGAATCCCCACAAAGAGAAATGTGATGAGCACGATCAGATAAAAGCTCGGCCTACCGTGAACTTCCGTGAAGTGGAGTTGTAAGAAGCGCAATAAATTTTTTTAAAAATAGATTGGAATTCTTTTTAATAAAATTCATATTACATTAAAATCGTCTAAGAACAGGGTGTATAGGTTAGTTAAATTTTCAAAAGTATTTCCGGGTACGTAGGAAGACTTTTGAATTAGCAAGCAGTTCTCATTGAACTAAGTTTTACTCTGATAATGATCCAGCTCGGATAATAATTGAAATTCGCCCGAATAAATGTTGAATTGCATTGCAGATGTGCAAAGAAGAAGATATGGCGGACTTCCCAAGGCGCATGCGCGACTGGCTTTTCAACATCATGAGAGATTTAGCCGATCGTCAAGAATTGCCGTCCCATTACTTGAAAATGCAACGCGAAGCTGAATCGAACCACACGCTGCGTTGGACCAACGCCGCTATTTGGAAATGGTGTGATTTGGATGGCCATCCTCACGACAGAGCTGTCTCTAGACACGAGCTTTTCCCGATTCGAGCACCGTTAATGGCTTTGGAGCACTGCATCGCGCCGTTCCTCGATTCCTGTGACATTAATGACGATCATAAAATTACCCTTATCGAATGGGGTAAATGTTTACAAATTGCAGAGGTAATGTCTTTTTTTTTCGTGCATACGTGTACGAAACTTCGAAAAAATTCAGGCAAAACTCAAGTAATATCAAGGTTCCAATTGCATTTACATAAAAAGCGCTATCTCATACATTTTTTAACGCTGCTAGCTTGTAAAAGGTACAGTATCTCCAAACAAAGTTTCTTTAGATCATAAGTATAGTAAGAAGAGTAAACTCATTATATTAGGTTGGGCCAAAAGTTCGTAGCATTTTAAATTTGAAAGTCAAAGATCAAATTAAAATATTATAATATGTACTTAGATCATAACGTAATTTTTTCAATTCAATAATCATATAATTATTTCGCTCAAGTATTAGATTTTACCATCGAGCACGCGTACACTTGACATAGCAAATTGCTCAATAGAGGCGCCACATGTCGCACACATCTGCAGATCTGAGCTGCATACGGTTAAAATAAAAAAAGATCATAGAAAAACACATTATCAGTAGTTCAAAGTTGTGTGTTCTTTAAAAGACTGATTCAAAATTACAGTCAGTTCTAATATATCTTACTTTAAAAAATTACGATTATTATGTTTTAAAAAATATATTGTTGCGCCGGGGCTCTTATCATTATTTTGACACTTTCAGAAACATAGAAAACAGAGTACATAGCGTATCTTAAAAATTGAACCAGCGATAGGCATTGATTACAATTTCCTCTTGTGGATAGATTATAAAAAAGATATCGTCACAGAAAAGTTATCTGAATATCATGCGTTAGAATTATGAAAAAACGACACGCATAAAATTAATTTGATTTTCTTTGTGGGATAAACATCATGGCCAACAGGCCAGAACATGTGATGTGGCAACACCGCATACAGGTAGAACATCGGTCCGATCAGCTTGTGCTATCGAGCTAATATGCGCGGTCGTGATATAACGCGAACGACTTCAAATCGGACTGAGACAGCGTTGCCAAATTGTCCCGGCCTGTACTAGGAGACGACCGTGGTTAAATCGTTCTATGACGCAATAAACACATTAATGTTTTGTAAAATTGCAGGACGATTTAGAAGACAAATGCGACGAGCTAGTGGAAGCAGCCAACGCTAGCGAATAATAACTACGACACATTTGAACAAACTTGGAGGAGCGAAAAGTGGTAACCATATAGCGGACATTGACGTCGAAAGCAACGAGAAAATGGCGGGAAAAAGTTGCATGTAAACCATTGGAAGCTACGCGCATGCCTTAGCACACAAGCTCGTCGATATTGCAAGCTATCATCGTGCCAACTGTAGTTTTAGGCCGGGCTCTCTAATAATATAAAGATGTACAACGTTAGGGAGTTACGTTAATTTCGTAACAACTTTTTAACATCAACTGAAACATTTCCTTCCACACTCCCTATCTTACAATCTTCGTATTATTCTCATAGCAACACGTACGTATTTTCTACATATATACACACCTATTGTATTCATATAATATATATATACACACGTTTTGTAAAAATTTATTATGTGACTGCCATTTTTTCAATAAACTTTATGAAGTTACCTTTTTAAAGAGAAATTATAATAATCATGCGATTACGAAACGCTTTAAATCGCGTAATTTTTAAAATATCAACTCATACTGCATTTATATATATTATTTATAAGAACAGATATAAAAATTGAAGTTTTGAAGTGTTTAGAATTTAGCATTACTTTTAATTATCGAATATAAAATAATGTTTCACTAGAAAATAAGAAACGAGAATTACACCATAATCAGTAAGTGTTATGAGGTATAAAAGCTTTGTCAAAACATAATTTAGAAAATTAATATGAATGCATAATCATATCATCGAATTACCTATGTATCTAGTTTCAGTCATTTATCAAAGCAATGATGTGATACAATTGTATCAATAATAGTATTGCGTTGTAAAGTAAAATACAAAAACAAAAAGTAAATATAATATGAGAAAATTCAATAAATATATCAGGAGCTGATACCACTAACACAAAAATTGCGTATAACAATTTTATATATGAACTAGTACAAATATTTTCATAAAAGATTGATTTTTAATTTTTATTTTATTTTTCCTTGCAGTAAAATTCATAAAATCTTCATCAGAAAAAAATTACACTTACAGGTTTTATATTTGTAACCATCTGTCAATAGAAGCAAGACGCCGCAACACAGACCATAGACTTAAGATCGGTACAGACATTGCATCTTATGGGCTTTTCTGTCTAAGCCCGGGTGAAGGGGGAGGGGGGCTTTAAGATCCCTTGTACCATTTCGGTGTAGTGCCCCATGTTTCCGATAGTTCGCGTAGTTAGGCGTATTAGCAAGAACTGAACATTCTATATACATCATTTTTACTACGGGAGCTAAATTTTGCAAAATCAATTTTGGTTTATTATGTCATTTCTATATAGCAATGGTTTTACATACTCTAAACTAGTGCAATACTCGAAAATCTTGTAAATCGATTTCTGTATTAGGAGAACATGATAGCGATAGTAGAAGTCCAAAGATTCAAAAATTGAGTTTTGTATTAGGCAAATATGATAGCGAAGGAGGTGGCACGCAAAATTCAGTAGTACAATTCAATGACAAGCGGGACAGTCGAAAATTTTTCGAAAATTCAGTAGTGCAACTCAAGGTCGAGCCAGGCGGCCGAAAATTTTTAGACACTTCGAAAATTGATTCTTGTATTAGGAGAAGATGGTCTTGAAGGAGGTGGCACGAATAGTTAGTATAAATCAACAACACGTCAGACATCCGTTAAAAATAGTTTCGCTATTTTTGCAATTTCAAATCAGTAGTGTAAGTCGGATGATCGAGAAAAATTGGTGGTTCAATAATTAAATACACAGATACGCATGACTTATATTCTAAACATTTATAACAATTTTTCCAATATTGGAAGCCATCTTTCGAGTTTTCGAGCGCCTCTATGACATGAAGTCATAATTGTACCCACCTTATGTGTTTATTGTTTCTAAATTAAATCATAAACATTCGTAATAGAAATACAGTATACAAGATACTCGATTCTTACTAGTATGCTCACGGAGTTATCGATAACGTCGATGCGACACGAAATTGCTAATGGTGATCTAATTCACCAGTTGGCTGTTCTATCTGTACGCTCTACAGTAGTCTAGAGTTTTCTAGAGCCCTGAGGACGCGAGACAAAAAAATCCATTGGATGATTGGTCTACTCTACTTTTATACCTCGTCTGTGCTAATATAATGCGACAACATTGCACACACACACCTTTTGTGTTGCAATCTCACAATCAGCTGCCCGTTCCGTTTCCATAGAGGCCGCTGTCGTTCCAGAGCATAATCCTACATGGTCGGTAATTCAGAACCGTAGACTGAAAACTGCACTGCATTCGCAGTCTGTACGGATCTCAAAGTCCGTGATGCTACTTTCAATTGGTGTATTCGGGTCACGTGGTATAACCGCGGGATGCGCCGACAGCGCCAAGCGTATTTGGCGGGACCGCGCTTAGACGGCGTCGTCTGTGCTCCTCGTAAGTCTGTCGTGTAGTGAACCGCAAAGGCTCTCGTCGCATAATGGTGAGTATCCGCAAGTTTTCGCCGGATCCTTTAGCCATCCGCGTCTCGTAGTTACACCATCGCGTTCTACGATCTTCAAGCTGTCTACTGGTGAAGTTTCGTGGCCGTACTCCGCAAATTAACCGTGATTTTTGCTTCCAAATAGGCTGGCGGAAAGGCGGGCAAGGACTCTGGCAAAGCAAAGGCGAAAGCGGTCTCTCGTTCAGCGAGGGCCGGCTTGCAGGTGAGTTACACGCTCCTCGGCTCGCATAGTTACTAATTAAAGGTACATCGGTGTTACATTTCGATAACAAACACGTTCGTACACCGTTAATCGAATTTTAAAGGTAAACAGCTTAAATCGTAATGGTTGGCGCGAAAAATTGGGAGTGTTTTAGACAAGTAATGAATCGTTTATTTCGACTAATATAAATTAATATTCGATGAAACAGATCCGCCAAATCGATTCGTTTAACTCTCGTTTATATAAATAACGATAGAAACGCGGCGAAGCTGTCAAGAAAATAGATTATTTTTTAAAGTAAAGATATGCTGACTGTGTCTAAGTTCGGAAGTTTTCAAACGAGACGGTTGAGTCTGTTGTGTCCCCCTCCTCCTGTTTCTTTCTATTCATTTATTAAACATTTTTAACGAAACATTTCTAAATGATAGCCGATGAAAAATAATGATTATTATTTAATAAAACCTGATAGTTCGATCGCGTAGAATCAGCTCGATTGTATTGAATTAACATCAAATGACAGCAAATGTGACTTGGTCCCGGCAGTATTATTGTCGTATTTGGTTGCGCTTATCTGCCATCGAGTCTTTTAATGGAAAATATGATCGAATCGATTCAGTTTCGAGTGTCCAATTTTACGATTGGCACCGCGATCGTTTAATAAGTAAATATATCAATATGAAATTAATTGATATTTTAAGTATCATAATAATTTTTAAATATAGAAAAAGTGAACGTGCGAAATATCGGTGTTGAGTTCTCGCAACTTCCGACGGTGCGAAAGAGTTTGATTGATATTTCGTTCGTAAATAAAATAAAGATAGGACGATACAATAGAATGACGAAACGTATACCAAAGCTGGAAAGCTTGGGAAAGTCGAATCATCGTGCACCGCTCGATATCCGTTGCGTTAAAAGTGGACCGAGTTACGTATGCTCTATTCCATGTGCAAATGTATTTACTTTTTTAGGAATGTTTCGACGACAATGCGACACGACCAGGAATCCTAGTTGCAAATTCGGTGTGAACACAAAGTATTGTGAAAAATCGTGTCGTTGCTCCTCGTTCGATATTTTTTGCATGAAAAGCTGCTGACGCGTGTGACCTTATGTTATTTGAACAGACATTACATATGATGCGTTCTAACCTGTAAATATTTACCTTGTCACCGGGCCAATGTTATCATTCGGTATAGGATAATTCGTGCGTATAGAAGATATATCATAATTCTGTTTTACTTTTCAGTTTCCTGTTGGTAGGATTCATAGGCATTTGAAAAACAGAACCACAAGTCACGGTCGAGTCGGTGCTACCGCGGCAGTATACAGTGCAGCAATCTTGGAATACCTTACTGCCGAGGTGAGTGAAACACATATATATATATATATATAATGTATATATATATATATAATATATATACATGAAAGAACATGTAGTGAAACAAGGATAGACAGTGTATGGGAGAGTGAGTGAAAAGGTGCGATGGGCGGTGTGTGTGTATGCGTGTGTGAAAGATAGAGAGAGGGAGAGAGAGAGAAAGAGAAATGCACAATAGGAAGATCAGTCGTTACAACCAGAACTGCATGCGTTGGCATCACTAGCAACTAATGGCGTCACTAACATCAAACATGGCCGATTTTTCCCGCCTTTTTATCAAAGTTATTTTTTTTTTATCTTTTCCTCCATTTTCCCTTATATTTCGCGTTCATACATTTACAAAATACGGTAAAATATGTGTATAATGCGACCTATCAATTTTAGTTGTTTACGTGACTTAAATAAAAAATGGTTTTTTGAAACATTTACAATAACGATAAATTTTATTGTTTAATAATTGATTTCGTCTATGTAACAGAATTAATATGAAAAGTGTATTTTTTAATCTATATTTAGTTTGTAGATTTTATGCAATAGAATTACATGTGTTCAAGCTCATATTTTCGAAAACATTGTTTTAAAAAAGATCGACTTCCATTTGTATTAGCAAGTCAGCTACAATTTTATTACGCTTGTAGAATTCTGTTTTTTTTTAAAATTGTTATTTAGTCTTATAAAATTAAATGTATATTAACATTGAACACACATTTGGTGAAAAGAATTCTTGCATTAATTATTGGGAGAGTAAATAAAAGAAGTAATTATTGAAGAGATTAGTGAAAGGAGTTACGCAATAATCAATCCTTGCAATTATTAAGAATTATGCAAGATACGTAATTAGCAATTTCATTTCTCTTACTTTTAAGTGAAATATTTATGTTCAAGGAGTAGTTATAAAATTCTATTATGCAGGCGTGGTTTAAAAGAAGTTTAAATAATACTTTTCATTTCTGTCCTCAGGTTCTAGAATTAGCAGGGAATGCATCAAAAGATCTTAAGGTAAAACGTATCACACCAAGACATCTTCAGCTTGCAATTCGTGGTGACGAAGAATTAGATAGTCTCATTAAAGCAACCATTGCAGGAGGAGGTACGTTCTATTATACATTTTTATATATTAAAAATATTGTAATACTATTTTTAAATGTAATATTGCATATATAGTAGAATCTCTTAGCGGGACTTACTCCTTTCTTGATTGACTTGACATTCAGAATTTTTTTATTTCAACAAATGGTTACTTTAAAACAGCATTTAGTGCATAAGTTGTGTCACATTTATCTACAAAATACTAACTTTTAGTTAAAAAATATCTAATAGAAATAGGCTGGCAATTATGGTTACAATATGGTTTTTCAAGGAAGGTGGTTGTGATAACCAGTTAGAGAGATATAACCAGTTATAAGATAGTTTTTATCCGAATCGAAGGAAAAATTCTCCTTGATATACCTCTACAGATTTTTAATATTTCATAATATATATTTGCAGAACTTTGATTATATTTTATTTATTCTTATTCAACGTTTTTCATTATGTTACTTTGTTAGAATGTGTTGCCACTTTATTCCAATGTACTGGCTCACAGAAAAATGTGCTAGCTCGTGTATTCAACATTTTTGCATTCATTTGTTACAGGTGTTATTCCACATATCCATAAATCGTTGATTGGCAAAAAGGGTTCACAAAAACCTGCATAATTTAGTGAAACATTCAGGAACATTTGAAGCTACGTAGGCAAAGAACAAGAGATGCAAAACAGCAGAGTGATTGTTGAAAAAGTGTACCTATGTTATTAAATTGATGGCGAGACTGGCGTGATATAAATATATATAAATATATATATATATTATATATAGATATACAAATGAAAACAAATATTGATATAATTTAATGTAGGTAAATGAGAATTAAGGAAAAGACAAATTTTCACCAGGCAATTGGCATATACAGAAAGGGACAACTAATAATTATAGGTCTGAAATAAAGAATTAAATTTTAGTGTACACTATATACTGCAAATAGTTGACGAGCGATGCGTTGTAGCATGGTTTGTTAAAAAGTGCGGAAATTTTTGGTATAGTACACATCCTGAAAGTTGGAGTATTTAAACGCTAGGATGTGTGAAGGCCATATAAAAATTTCGTTTTCTTTCTCTTTATTACATTAGTGGTGTTATTTGTCTCTTTTTTAAATGACCGCGTATTACTAACGCTATTTTCTTAAATTTTGCTATTTGGATATAGCATACTTATCGTTCTAAAAAGCTGTATGATATGCGCAAGTATACAGTAGATTTCAATACTTTCAATATTCAATATATTAAATTTTTTCTCATGTCTGTATGTCTAATACTCCACTCATGTGGACATAAATGGAAATAAAATAATCATTCTTGTTATTAAATACTCTGAACTATCTTGAAACAGTTAACAGTGCGTATAAATGTTTGTAGAGAATAATTTTTATTTTGGATTATTTATCTAAAAATTTATTTTGCTAAATATCTGATTCGGTTTTTAAAGCTTTCAGTCGTCATGCAATTAATGTATTGTACAGGGTAGTTCCGTAAAAGTGTACACGTATATATTTAGAAAAGAAACAATTTTGAATCAATATCTGATGTACAAAAATAAATTCAGTTATGTAATTTGTGTATTGTCTATTTAAGCATTAATTTTCCGTAATTTATGATAAGTAATAAAATGTTATTGCAATGTTAGTTTACCGTATAGTATTAAATATTAGAATGCATATAAATGCATAACGTAGAATTAAATGATGGTTTCGTTTTTAATATACGTGAGAAAATCTGAGAAAAATGCCAATTGTTTTGAACGATTGTTGTACACTTTTCTATACTCTGCCCTGTATAAAGAATGTTTTATCAACGATTGTCTTTAGACATTATTTCTACTAGGTTCTGCTAACTTTTTAAGACACTGATCTGGTCTGAACTTAAATGATCTAGATTTATGCCAGTGTATTGAGAATTATGAGACTGGAATCTTTGAAGCACGGTAAACTTTTCCACTGATGTAAGTGTGAAAAAAAATATTTCGGCATCACAAAATCCTTGATCTAATATCATAATGGTCTATTCCAGTAGTATTCAAGTGTAAAATCTAAACCATACTAGATAAATTTTAAACCAGTTTGAAATCCACAAGGAGTATATGTTTATAATGAAAAAGAAGTAGTTTTTTGTTCCTTTGGCATCACTTTGTTTTCCATTTATTTTTCATGAAATTGTTGATATTTACCGCATTTAGTGTAATTTTCATTGTACCTACGGTAACACACCGTATATTAAATACATGAGCCATATGTAAAACGTTCATTTTTTATAATAAAGAAAACTTTTACTATTAAACATTTCCTGATCATTAGAGTTGCAAGTTAAAAGAAAGATGTATGATAATTTGTATTTTGTGCCTTCTTTAAAAATTATTATATTAATATTGTTAAAAAAAGGGTGAGAGTAGGCGAAAGGCTGTAATACAACGAATGAGTTTTGTATGTGCACCATTGTACATGAATTGTGTATTGTCATTTTGGTATTATGTGTAAACATACAATCTAGAAATACATATACTTTCTCTGGTAGAATATGGCTGTGTGATTAAAGACAAAAAACTACCTAATGTTCAAATTCTGAACAGATATATGAAATGCCTTGCTCATTTTTATATTTAATTCTGAAATGCAATAACACATATTAATTGTTCCGAAGTGTTCGTATAACATTATCAACGAATAAAAGAAGATAAAAGACATCGCAATGTTCCTAAATAGGAGTATTGGCTACACTCGTTTAATATAGTATTCCTTCAAAAGCAGCTGTTACAAAACAACAAATCAATGATTTTATAATAATAATACGTTATTTTACGATACAAAACTATGTCATAGATCTCAAGGAGACATGTACTTTTGTTATAAACAAATTTTAATGTTCTGAAGATAATGTGGTGTTTTTTTGGAGTAGAATTTTAATACTTACGTGGCTTAAAATATTATTATTTTAAATTAATGTTATTATCGAGAAGTTTTAATATAAGGAATAAATATCTCTGTATATTACTTATACATAATTTTAAAAACTACTGTATATCAAATATTAATCCGTGTAAACTGCAACTCTTCAATAATGTTAATTTCTATAACAAACGAAAAAGTTAAAAAAAAAAATACAATAGTATAGAGTACATAAAAATTGACTGTAATAGATAATCGTCCTCTTTAATGTTAAGCAAAACGTTACAAACAAGAAGGGTGTACACACGTCAGATTGTATAAATGATGGCAAATATTTTATTAATTAAACGAAAGTTATTTTCTTCTCTTCAAGAAATTCTTACGAATATCATTTATTATAGAAAAATCTTACTGAAAAATTAGTTCAGGTGTACTTGTCAGCAAGATTGTAAGACACCATAAAAATGATCGGGATAAGGGTTTAATATTGTACATATTGTATATTAAATAGTATTCTATGATAAATAAGGTTTATTTGTAAACATTATTTTTATTAATTAAACGAATAATACAACAAATGTTCAATGTGAATAGAAACAATAGAATTTTACTTACGACTATATCTAGAATAAATTCAATAAGGCAGATTTTTATAATTCTAGATATAGTCCATGTAAAATAGCTCCTCTAAAGTCATTAATCTGATCATTTTACTTGTCATTTTCGTACACCATTGTACTGAGTTTATCTCTCACATTTTCTATAATATCAACGTCTTGAGACCATATCGAATAATGCATCAATTCCAGTTTAAAAATATTTTTTAATATTCCTATCGTATGAATAGCTGCATTTATACACTTAAGTTATTCCATTTGTAGAATATTAAATTTGTTTTCTAATGAATTTTACTCGAAATTCTCTCATCCATTTAGAAATCGTGACACGTAGTATTTCCCAGCAATTCGTACAATGCAAATTCATTTTTCCTTCGTCTGCAAGGACTGTTCGTCACTACAGATTGTTTGTTGCTTAAAATAAGATGCTCTGCAATAATAATGGTAGGGGTAATGTTTACAAGAATAGTCTGAAATTCAATTCACCGACAGGGTTGTATTGGTTCTTTCAAAATTAACTAGAAATCTAAAGTAAACTTTATATTTTATAATTGTTTTAAACTTATATTTATTCACATGGTTAGGATATTGAAAAATATTTTGAAAGCGTATTGATTTTCAATTTCCCGACATGGTCTGAAGACATATTAATATTATAGAAAATTAACAGGATTATCTTAGCAGACATTAAAGTATGATAATATTAATGAGCTTAAAAGCTCGGTCTACAGTTACATAAAAAAAAGTGATATAAAAGTCTACTTTATCGAACGATCGAAGCACCGCAAATTGAAAAAGCGAGTCCACCCTCTAGTGTTGCAAATATCCCATACTTTCGTATAACTCAATCAATTTTATTTATTCTCAGTGTCCTTGCGCGTTCAAGAGAAGTTTGATTGTATCTGTGAAAATTGACAAATTACTCGTTTAATTTATAAGGACATTGGTTACAAATAACTATACATCCGTTCACTGGTCTACAATAACTAGGCTGCTTTATGTCAAATAAAAATTGTCCAAATCAATCCTGCGAAACGGAAGTTGAATGAAATTTGACTGTCAACAATGCGAATAAGAACACTATTTATACTCGGTTCCTCGAAACGTTCCAGCAGGTTTGTATTCGACTAATTAATTTTTCTAATAAACGCGTCCACCGATTTAGCACGAGAGTGCGAAACCGGTCTTATCCCGAGGCTGATCGGGGCTGATGTTTCAGGGGCTGGTGTGTATTTCCATAGCACGTGTTTTCGCAAGGGTGTGGGGATGGGGGTGTGCGAAACGTTACGGAACAGTAGAACCGTAGAGAGCAAATATGAAAATTCATCGCGCAGTGCTGCCACCACAGTGGGAGCGGTCTCCAACCTCCGCTTCCCCCACCAGGCAGCCAATCCCATGGCAGGTTGAAAGCCTTGCGGGTTTTCGTCGGGTCCGCTGATAGTGGGGTACGGTGTGGAACTCCTTGCGTCTGTGCGCGAGGGAGATAGCAGCAAGGAAGAGCTCCGAGCTCCCCACAGTCCCCGCTAAGCCGGTCAGAAGCTCGGTCGCCTTTCACAAGCACGGTCGGCTGGGCGACTTGGTGCGCCGCGGGTCTGGTCGTAAACGCGAACAACACCGTCGGTCCTACTCGAATTCCATTCGCGTCCGAGAGTACTCTTTTATCGACTCGACACGGGGGACAGGATCTCTCGGTGGATCGTCCTCCGTAGTCCGTAGAGACGCACGGTGCTCGCCGGTGAAAACGCGTGGCTGTCGCCTATCCTGGCCAATCGTCGGCCCAGTGCACCGCGGCTCTCCGTTCAACTTCCCGAACACTTTAAACTATTGTGATCCTTGCGAGACTTCGCGACAGCGAGAGATACCACAAAGTGCTCCAGGACTTGTTTCCGGTTCGGTCAGCGCTGTTGCCGTGCTTCTTACCGAATTTTTACGCGCGAACCACGAGGGAGGGGATTCGAAAGCCGGCTGTGCATCCCTGGAACCAGAAAAATTCTCATCAAAATAAACCGTTAATTTCTTTTTTTCTCCATCCGTCGCGTTACCATGACTACCACCACCTCCTGCTGCTCGGCCTAACTCCAAAATTCGAGCATGGACAAACACGCCGCCGATCCGGCCCCCCTTCGGTGAGTAAATTTCTGTTTCTATCGCGTGACAACACTTTTACTTGGATCGAGCTGCCGCCGGCCGAGTTATTACGCCGGCATCGCGCACGGGTGAAAGGAAAAGACGTTTCGCTGGGAAGAATTCACTGGCGTGTCGCATTCTTCGAAAAAATATTCGCGGAATTAACTCGTCCGTGCAATTATCCTTCGCGCGGGTACGCACTCCCCTGCCGCCTCTGTCTGGCCCGTGGTGTCATTTCGCTTACCCATTCAAAGGAGGAATCGTGCGTGAGAAGCGTGTAGACGCGTCTCTCTCTCCTTCTGAACACTAGTTGCTTCCACGTTCGAAGGTCAACGAACAGTATTGACGTTTACCTTTGACACTTTCGGGAATTCCTCGGGAACGGATCGAGCAGCTAGTCGCCGCGCTCCTTTTCACGGTGTCACGTGACTACGGGTATTTTACGAATGCAATTTCGGACGTCGCTTCTGCAGAAACAATTTCTCGTTTGTAGCGCTGTGTCCGCGCGCTTGCTGGAATTTCTCGATTTCAAATTATTAATACATATATTGCTCATTAAATGGAGAACTGTGCTCGCGTGTGTGTGAAAATATAGCGTGCCATTCGTACAGTAAATATTATTATTTTTATTTATTATTCGATATTGGAACGAGCTTATTTGACATTTTCAATTAACATGTTAAAAAATTGATAAAGCTTTCAATAAAAGTTTTTGGACAGTTTGATTATATGAAATTATAATACTGAAATGTATTGTTTTTTTTTTTATTTTCTTTTTTAGCAAACATTTCGCACTGTTATTTCGGTAACAGATTGATATTTATTTTTCGTTCACGAATGGAATTCCAACGCGAATTTATTGACGAATACAATTTACGAAAAGTTATTGATCAACGATGATTAGGTGAACCTGTTCGTTTACTTCTGTATTAGGAAACAATTGATGTATGTATTAGGGGGCATTTATTCATCGAATTTGTGAATGTTTACTTGATCGTATTTCCGGAGGATATTAGAGCACACGGAAGAGAAACAATACCGTGCGATTTATTGCAGCTGTGCACACATATTTGTGATCGTTCACACAGGCTTTGTTTGTACTCAACATAAATTTGTATCTTGCCCCCGTATCAAACGCGATTTTACTGCGTATAGTTGCAGATTTAATTACCAGGATACTATTTTCATGTTTACGCACCGAAACAACATTTCACGACGGATGATACTTCGGCAGTTTTATCGAGTTCAATTTTTACCAAATAATCGATACGGTGTGCTAATATTTTTCGTAAAAACGACGCGATGGTTGGTGGACACGTAGTTTACCATTAGGTTGTTGCATAACATGGAATTTATATTATATCATCGAACCAAAATCATTCAGTTTTATTAAAGGAAAAAGCTAGTGAGTATATTTTTCTCAATATCACAATTTGCTATCTAAATATCTTTCATATAATCATATATTTAAAAAATTAAATTTCTTCACAGACGCAATTAGAATAATCTTTGATGATCTAAATAGTGATCGAAACATCGGTATTTTACTAATTTGCAAAATTTCTTTGTAAAATTAATAGTAACTGATCGAACCTTTGCGCGGAAAAGTTCAAATTCAAAATAATATGGAGTGTTTGATTTTAGAAAACAAATGTTAGAATACAATACTATTGCAGGCTGCAGATTTATTATACATACTATTTTAGGGTATAGAGTTGATCTTCATTTTGATTTAGATATACAATATTAGTGGCAAAAAAACATGTTGACGACAGCATTATGCGTGGACAGCGGATTTTTATGCAAAATTTTTTACCTTAATGGTAACAAATTGGAGCGAAATAGATATTCATTTTCTTCCTCGATATGTTTAACTGATTGAAAACAATGGAACAATAGTTTAAAATTATACCTGCTGATTTTTGTCATTAATGTTTATGTGATACTTTATCAAAATGTTGTCTTGCAATTGATGACCAAAAAAATTCAATTTCCTCTACAATACAATAAAAATAACTTTGTTAAAAAAAAAACCGTTAAAAATTTGACATTCCATATGCAACAACCTAACATCACCCATCCTGTCGTTCGCATATTGCTCGTAGAAAGCATTTAATCGATTACCCTGGCACGTAACAGTTCGTTATGCTCTTTACAAGGTTAACAACAAATTGTTGAAAGATGACACACTGGTTCTTAGAAAAGCATTCCACTCGGATAATTCACCGAAGATTATGGGATAAAAGATACAGGATTTCTAATAACAGGTATGATGAACTGCTGTTGTACAATATTTTTGTTCGTGTTTCACTTCACAAGTTTTAAACGTTTTCGAAATGCCCGACAGCATTCGCGGTACCCGTGTCTCGAACCTGTATACATGAAATATGCAAAAAGAAAAACAGAAAAAAAAGTGCTGAAACATTATTTCTGTACGCGAAAGTGTTTTATGTTTCGATTTATTTTTCACGTTGTTACGTCCGTCTAGGACGACAATTTACGTCCGGGGTTGAATTACACGCTGCAGAAGTGCACATTTTGTTCTTGTGCCATTACGCTTATCTCTGTGACGGTACATTGATTTCGTAGGAATTGGCAAAAAGTCAGCGGTGGTAATTGAGGTCCATCCCGGTTCGTTACTGTAAAACCGTTTCTTTCCACGGTGTGTTCTCGAAACATAATTCGTTGTTTTCGCTGGTACATTGCGCGCGCTCGCTCGCTCTCGCGGTCAGAGTAGAGAATTGTTTTCAGTAATCTAAATACCGATACACTAGGAACGCAAGGTCGGTCGATTGTCGACGTCATTCAGGCGATGGCAAATGTTGCCGGTGAAAGTTTATCGTACGTGGTAGGGGCCTTTATACTAGACGTGTGCTCAGGGAGCTATTCGGACCTGATCCCCTCTACCTCAGGGCTTCAGCCTCTTGGCTGTCCTCTACGCGCTGTAAAGTCTACAACACGGTGAACCGGGTTCAAGCTAAGGCGGGCTTCTCGAGACATCGGCCCTGTAAGCCCGGATTGCTCGAGCGCTGCGCTGCTAGTTCGACCACTTTGATCTACGCACAACCTTTGTCCCCACGGGGCGGTGTGCTTGCACCATCCTGTCTCAATCGTTGTTTAGATTTTTAATAAGCACACTACAGCTTACTCCTCCAAGAAAACTCAGACCTAACACAGACCTACTGTACAGACACTGATCTGTGGGACACTTTCTTCACTAAATCTGAATTCGGAGTAATATTTCAGTCATTTATTTATTTATTTATTAATAGAAGTGTTGCCCCCACGGGCAGAGTGCTCCCGAAGAGCGTTACTCTAAATAGTGATTGGACTATCAAGTGCCAGTTGGACTCACATTTCATAAATTAGCATGTTGTTGCTATTATTTATTACTAGGTGACGTCTATAAAACGTCTCTAAGATGTCTGTTTGACGTCTAGAATACGTCTTTTAGACTCTAGAATACGTTTTTTAGACGTCTGAAAGACATCTTCTAGACTCGTGATGAAGATTTTAAACAAAGTCTAACAAATACGAATGTTGCGCCTCTTTTTCTAGATGAAAAAAAAATTGACTCGCTTGTAATCAATATTTCAGCATTAAAATTCATTAAACCATACAAAAAATATTGTCTTTTCTCTTCTACGATATTTTTGGGGATGCAGACGTATTAATCGCTGTAACCGTAAAGAAAATGGTATGGCAAGGGGTTAAGACGTCTGAATGTCCAACAACAGGTTTGTAAATATATATGGCTTGTAAACCAAGTTAATTTCTCGACCGTAAATTAACTAAATAAATATACACACATAATAACCGTGCTCAAGATGGTTGATCAATAATTCCCCTATCTCGGGCCACTTGATTCATCGAATCAGGCCGGAGCTACGTTCACGCGCGCACACCTAAGATCATAATAGATTTCGGTACAATCTGCAGCACGATAGATTGTTGCGTTTCGAGCAAGCGTTGCCATACGTTGCAGGACTCATCGTACGATAAATCGCACCCTGCATAGAGCCCCTTTAGCTTAGCCCGGTTAATCCTGATATGGAGGGAGGTATAACGTGCAGCCTTGAGACGGCGAGGATCGGCCCTCTGTGCAGATGTCTCTGCTGTACACACTATACCTTCAAGACGAAACGAACATGGAATCGTTCTTAACGCGAGAGAGTCCTCCTAGCTGGGGCATTTCCTTTATAAATGCTGGAATATCGCTGCATCGCTTAACGCGGCCTCGAAAAGTCTTAATCGTGCTTGGACACACTTCTCTCCCGGATTATTCTCTTAGAAAAATTATCCTCTCAGCGACCAAAAACGTTCCTCTTTGAAGCTGCGGACCTTCTGGATGCCACACCAGATTAATTCCATGATTCCTGCCTTTCGGGAATCAGTCGAATAGCGTGAACCGTTTAAACAATCGAGAACATTGAAAGTAATGCGCCACTACTGTTATTCTTGTCATTTGCACCAAAAATTGATCTGTTAGATCATGTTGCCTATCGTGTTCGACCCCGCAATCGTAATCGGAGGGGGCCCAACATTTTTGCATTTATTATCTTGTAATTTTACTAAAATTATTCCTAATTTAAATTATAAGTGCACTGATAAAAAAAAACATACTTTTTGCGTTTACTGAGTTTTTACAATTCTACTTCTTAAAAAGCAGTAAAGAGTCGCAATCCTATAAAAAATATCGAAAAAGGGGTTGAAAATTATTTTTTGCAGAGCAGGGGAGGGGGCGAAAATTGGTAGTTCCGCCATTGATTAAGGTTTTGCTATCTCTTCCGCAACGATACATCCACAAGTCACGGTAGAAAGCTTTTTATCGCTTGCGTGAGTGTGACTTAACGATAAGTCAATAGACACGCGAGAGAGTATCTGCTGTTATTTCACCGGTGTACTCCGGGATCTGGACGCGTCGCATTGTCGCTTTTTTCGTCGACACGTTGAAAAATTTCTATTACGTGACATTCATTTGGTTCGTACGCGAGTATAACTTGGTTCGCTAGATAGAAAATCCTGTGGTTTCGGAGTACGCGAGTTCTCTGGCGGCCGGCTCTCTTCTACGCGACAGCATGGTCGATGACCTAGAGGATGTGCTAACGGATCACGGAGCGCCGGTGAATCGAGAACCGGCAAAGGCGACTTGCTCGTAAATGTCTTCGAAAAACATGATAAACTGTGGCTGCCCGTCCAGACTAAAGTCCGTTTGCTGAACTGCCTCTGAAAGGGTTTAATTTTATGGGTAGACCGAGGAGTGAATGATGAATGCGATGGATCCAAATGCCGGAGCTTCTGACATTTTCAAAAACAAGTAGATGTTTGTTCGACCTAATGGACAACTCCCGTCTAGGCTGGGGAAGGTTTTGAGAATTAAAGAAAAGTGAAATGACATTTATCGATCACTTGGCACAGTGATCGATCCCTTGATTCTAGGTGGACAAAATTCAGTTTTTTGTGTTCTCTTGTAGTAATATCGCTTTATTTCTCAGAAATCATGTCAAGTGTATAAAGCTACATGAACTTAAAAGAATACTATCGTTTTTTTTAAATGGACATGTAAAACAATTAATTGTAACGCTTGAGAAAAATAACATAACATTAAATACGTGAATAAACAATACACAAAATGGAAAGAATTAATCTTAACTTACACTTAAAAATGAGTACAAAATATAATACAAAAATGTAACATAAAATTACAAAATTATACGTATACGCGAATGCAAGGGTCAAAATCCAGAGAAACTGACACCTCAATATCGCAATGAGGAGTTCAGAAGCGGTCAATTGTGTCTCCTAAAAGTCAAATCTGTGTTCGTTTGCTCTCGAAAGTGCCGATTTTCATGTTATCGTGGAGTTACTTGTAACAGCATACAGGGCCCGCTCTAGCGGTTACGACGCCCCGGACAAAAAGACAAATTGTCGCCCCTTAAGAATTTATATATATTCTTTAAATAAAGGTACATATTTTTTATTTTCAATAAAAATCAAATCATTTCATTTAAATTCTAATAAAAGCATATATTTAAAAAGAAACATATAACATAACATAACATTGATAATCAAGTTGTACAAAACAGTAGAAATTAATTAAGAAATATCTGTACCTAGCCACAAATGTTAACCATATAATTTTTTATATTTTTAGATGCTATTCAAAATGTGTATTATTGCACAAACAGTCAACATGCCATTATTTTGAAAATAAAAAAAATTACATCAACTACGCTACAATCACAAAAAACTTATTTTTCTTACTTTCAGTTCTGCAAACTTTTTTATTATATCTGTTAAATTTATTTGATCAGCAATTTCATGCTCAACTTCTAAATGGCCTAACCATTAAGACGATTTTGTATAGTAGTCGTACGTAAAAAGTTCTTAATTAATTTTAACTTAGAAAAACTCCTTTCGCCACTTGCTACAGTTATTGGTATCGTTAGCAATATTCTTAAAGCAGTAGTAAGGTTTGGGGCAAAATTTAATTTTGTAATTAAGCTCAGTACATTTCTTAGGCTTTCTTTTTTGCCCAAAAGCGCAAATACTGCTGAAATTTTCTCTACTAATTCTACCCCATTTATGTCAACAGAATCACCATCAGTTAAAATACATTCTAAATTTTTACAGTGTTTTAGTAGCATTTTTTTGGACATGGTATTTATGATACCATGTATATAGATATACATAATATAAATAATACTAATTACATAGATGACACACGTAAATTGAATAGTTCAATATAAAAGATGTGATGTCGTGCACTGCACGGACAAAAGACGTGTGGTAAATCAGAAGAAGGAAAAAAACAGAATAGAATCAAGTGAAATAAAAGATTATCGAAACTCGCGCGGGAGCGGCCCGCTTCTGCTGCGCACGCATAAAAGAGAGCGCAACTCATACGCAACAAATGCATAAAGTATGTGTGACACATACTGGGACCGTAAAAACAATGTAAATACGCTACGCACTGTAAATTTTTAGCGAACGAAAAAATCGATGTGTGAAATTTTCTATTAATTGGGTATTTAAAACATCAATATTTTTCTCACAGTTACAGCCAAAATGGCGCCCCTAAATTTTGGCGCCCCGGGCAAGTGCCCGGGGTGGCCCCCCTTAGGGCGGGCCCTGCAGCATACTGCCTGTCACGAGACCTCCGAAGCGTGACGTCACAAGATGGCAGCCGCTCACAGATTTTCTTAGATATCGAGAGCTTCAGCGTTCGTATCGAAAAAATAATACCACCCAGCTACAGCCAGGACATGCACAAAGACGATGGTGTGTACTTTCAGTTGATTACTTACTTGTTTAACAGGAAAAGTCTCTGTATTTGAAACAGCACCTTGCAGTTCCGACATTTTTCACTACTGGCGCCACTGTCTGTTTTCCAGCAGAAGCTGCACGTAGGGTCGGTAATTAAAGAATCTGTGGATCGTCCATGCAAATTCCAAGTTTATTTATCAGATACTCTGGCGGCAGGCGGTTATTTCGTGACGTCACGCTTGCTTGGGATGCCTCGTGACAATAAATATTACAAATAACTCCGCGATAACGTAAAAATCGGCAAGAAAATTAGCACCACCTATCGGTCGAAAATTTTACTAATCAGCTTCGTCTATTGACCGTTCGCACGATTATAGCGCGACGATCAACTCCGTCGAATCCACTCAAACTCTCTTAATAGCAGCTGTACGTATCTTTAACATTTCGAGCGTTACCGAGTTGTTGCATCGTGGTAGTTGTAGAGGAAGGAAAACAAGCAATAATCACGTTTTATCCCGTTCCTGACCGGTCTGCACAGCTGAGGAGTTCAGTTGATTGTCGCGGCTAACGAGAATCCGGTGCATCAAACCAATTGCAAACGTGCATTAATTTTTGTTGGTCCGGAGACGTGTGAGTTGCGTTATTCCGTCCGATTGACCAATTTTGGTTAACAACCCTAGTAGCACAAAAATATTGGATAAATATCTTTTTCAAATATTGAAAAAATATTTTTTAAGCCACATTTTTTCATATAAAATAAATATTGGATCTAAATATTGCATACATGTACATGAAATGTAAATCATATAATTAGAAGAGTTAAACTTCTATTAAAAAATTCTTTTAGGTAAAAATCTAACTACTTTTTTTTAATGAAGCATGTTATTAGTATATTAACGTTGCGTCCCGACACAGATTGTTTGCTAACGAATGAATATTCTCCGCTGCAACAGGCCCAGGGCTTTTCCCAAATACTTTGACTGCAGTCGAATGTTTATATTTTCTAGCGCCGCGAGTCCAATCTCCAGACTCTGTTTAGACAAAGCCGAGAAAGATCTCGAATAGGTTCTAAGATTAAATAAAGATTTATTTTATAACGAGAAAAAAATATTTTCTTCATAATACGACAAAAATATTATCTGTATATTATCAAAAAATATTTTTCTCGTAACATGAAATAGATATTTCCTGCATATTTAAAAAAAATATTTTTTTACTTAATGTAAAATAAATAGTGTATGTATATTTGAATATTAAAAACAGATTGAATCTCTTTTTAATATTATATAAATGTGTATACAATATTTTGTGCTACTAGGGAATAGATTTACGGAGCACTGAAAGTGAGTATTTTATATTATTTTATCGAAATAACAAGAATCAGTTCACCCAAGTTTTTAGCCATATTTTTCGTAATGAATAAATAAATATAAATAAATTGGTTGAATAATTCCTCGTTAATGCATCTTCACTATCTCAATATTCGTAAATTAAAAATATTAGACCCCGTCATTACGACGGGTTTCATGAAGCTAGCGTTAATTAAGCTTCCACTAACGACACAAACAAACGCATATTTTCTACATTTCGGAACACAGACAATTGTAACGGCATACATTTGGTTCGCTGTAACAGGTAGCAGATCAGTAGCTCCGGATCCAGAGGAGTGCAAAGAAACGTACAAGACACGTCATTAAAATCTTTTTCACCGAGAACATCAAGCCGAATATTACATACATATTTCAGTTCTGAAAAATTCTACGGTCGGCAAACTTCTTTTTCCTTTTCGCTAAGCGATAAATCACTCGCCGGATACTCGTACATCTGTTTCACTGGTTTCACATCGTATCCATTATACCCTTCGCTAAAACACCGATGTCTACGCTTCGCTAGAATTCTCAGCTCGGTCGAACGATTAGTATGAATAAGAAAGAAGGATTAATCCACGTCAATATTATAAGACGCTATACCAAACCGTACAAATCTCTGTTATCAAAAAGAATTTATCCCTCCTATGTATACAGCGTTATTGTTTACCACGCGAGAATTACTCTTCGGTAAACTGTAACGTATATACAACAAAACTAGTCAAATATTCGCTAAATTTCACTGTAGGGAACCAAAAATTTTTAACTTTTTTTTATACAGTCCTGCAGATTTTAACGAGAAAATGCCAAAAATCCAAGTTCTAATGTTAGGAATTCGTTGGTATAACAGTTATACGTGTGTAAAGTTGAGTAACTGGTACGGCCGCCGCCATATTGGTGCGTACTCACGCATCGTCCAATGAGCAGAGTCGCTAGGTGGCAGCACAAGTTGAGCTTAGTTCCCTCAATGACCCTACCAAGCATAAAAACGATAAAAAATTAGTACAAATCGCTCCAGAAAAGAATGCTGGAGATCATACAAAATAAAAGCGGCACTACACATTATTAATATGAGGTCAAATCATGATTCCATACTTTCTGAAAAGTGTTTTATACACAGTTCCGTCGCAGCTGCTTTTCACTTACTACATTCAAGTTCTTTGACCCGTAGGACGGCGTAGAACTGCATGAAGTGCTACCGTACGATGCGAGCAATAATGCGAGAAAAATGTCTTACTAGAATACACTTTTTATTTATTTCCTTTCTATAGTTTAGTATTAGTTTTATAGTTTTACTGTACTTAGTATGTAATATTTAGACTACGGATTCTTATGCATCACGTAGAAATTGACTAGGTGAAATATAATAAGGTAAAAAATTAAAAATAAAAGAACTAACAACAGTGTCATATTGTTATCACTGTAAAAAAATTATTAGGAGACAAAACGAATTTTTATTTAACCCGCAATCGCTGCCGAAGATTTTTATTTTGCACAAAGATCCACAGTAATATCACTTTTCATATGTTTAGTATACGATAATCCTGATATTAATGTTTACTTCAACGAATCGATTAACGCTGAACCTACCACCTGCGGGTCACGAATGATCCCTTTCATATTTGTCATTTTACAATTATAAAAAATATAAAGTTGCTTACATGGAAATTGATTGAACAAATTTCTTTGTCGAAGCACGTATTATGTTAACACTAAACCTACCGAGCAAGCGATTGAAACGTTTCAGCTTGTAAAAATGACAACGCTCTATTTATTTAGACCTTCTGCAATTTTTAACACAATATGTGTTTGGATAAAAAAATTGATCGAATCAATTTCCATGTAAATAAGTTTATAATTTCAATAGTTGACCGGCAGTGGTAGGTTTAGTGTTAAAAAATGTAGAAAATCAAAATAAATAGAGCCTCGTCATTTTTAAAATCTAAAACATTTTTATCGCTTCGGCGCGTTCCTGCTGAATTGCACTGTAAATTAGATTCGAAGATTTCGAAGATGGTTGTGGACAAAGGTGTAGGAGGATCGATAACAAAAAAACCCACGCACACACAGATATACAAACGTGCAAGTGGAAACAGAAACGAGAAGACAAAGGTGGAAAAGCGTAGAGATAGTCCGTCTACGATAGGTACCAAGCACGGGGGATCGAGGTAACGGTTTAACCTGACGTTGCCCACACGCCGGTGTATTGTCTGTACCGAGCATGGAAAGACGAGATATGGTTTCTACGTATGCGTGCATGCGCGCCACAGACTACAGACCGTGGCTCACAGCCACCGGGGCTCATGTTCACCGCTACGTGAACGCACACCCGCTTAATTCGCCGCTGTACATACACGTATATCTCTGTTCGCCGCCGCGTCCCCAGCACCTGCAGTTGCAATATTCACACGAGCACCTTCGTCTTTCGGATCCCGCGCGCTGAGCTCCCGACTCGGCCAAACAAGTCGTGGTCGGCGCTTAAATATCCTCGATAGGGTGCGCGGGTTGCGGACGGCCATAAAAGGATCGAATGCAAATCTCAGCGTTTTGTTACGCGCGGCCGTAAGAAAACATATTCTTTTTTATTTTTCTTTTCTTGCCACGGGGCCGTTAGAACGACGAACCGTCGTGGAAGAGCGTATCCTATCAGTGTAACAAGATTCCGAACTAAAAACTTTACCTAGGCTTCGTGTACATTTGCGCGCGCGCCAGCCAGCCAGTCTATGCAAAGAAGCGTACAGTCTCCGTTTAAAATGCAGAGTTGATCTTGAAATATTCGAGGTTTCTTCGGCTAGAATAAAGACGTGCTCCGCTGCAGCCGTAGCTGCAACGATTCTTTTGACACGGGCCGGGCCGGGTCGGGTCGGAACGGGACGTCTCTCGTCTAAATCCCTTTTGGCGAATTTTCGTCTGGCTCCGCGAAACTCCCGAGGGAACATTAACGTCGGACACATCTTTTCCTAAAGACTCTGTTTTACTCGCAGGAGAAATATTTTTCTAATTCAGACTACACCTAGTTCGCGAAGGTATTCCGGATAACGACGGAACTTTTCATCGGGGCTACGAAGGCTGTTCTCAGTGGCAGTGTTGCGTTATTTAGCAGCCGGCGGGAGGAGAGAGAAGCGCGTCTTGAATCGTCGGTGACGAGGTTCCACAACTTTCCTCATTAACTTCAACTCTCAATTTTTAGCCGGGGAAGCGGCGACGGCGGGGCGCGACGCAATTGCGGGGCGACGGGAGGCGCACTGCTGCTGCGTCTCTACACCTCAATTGCGCAACACACAAGATTTCGCTTCTATTCAAACTCGTGTGAGAGTTCAGATTCTCGAAATACCGCGATACAATTGTGGAAACCCCGTTCGTTACACGCGGAAAGAGCTCGCCCATTGTTCTCCTTCGCGTCGTTTGCTATTGACGCGAACGGTTTTTCTGTTTTAATCGCACGATTTTCACGGTGGATCCAAAATTTCCGCGTCTTCTGATAAAGTAATACATTAGCTTGGCGGAAAAACTGAAGCAGTTCGGAGCATCGGAGAAAATTGAACAAAAGTTGCACGGTTTCCTGAGGGACAGTGCTCTAATTTGTTTTTTATTACTTTGGTTTCATTCTTAATGATTTTTCGTATTAGGGGGACCGAATAGTAATCAAAATTTCTTCGATCAGCTCATTCACGGTTAGCTTGTGTCGTAGGACTGATTTAAAAAGGCAATCGAACAACTGCCGAAATTATTTTGTTAATTAGTACTTCTTCGTCAGCAAAAAAAAATTTTCATTACTTTTCGGTCCACGTAATATAATTCTAATAATATCTGAAATTATTCGTTTTAAGTCCCAGTTTCTATGATATCTTTTTACGCAGAATTTCACTATTTCTCCGAATTCAAGAGAAAATATTAGACAAAACCGTAGGTGACCGTCACATCTCGATAAAAAACAAATCGGAGCACTGTATGTCACCCAGGAAACCATGCAACTTTTCTTCGAAACAATTTTTCGTACAACAAATAACTTACGAGTTATTCGTGATCCTGTATCCACCATAATCCCCTGTCATGTTAACATCTCCTGCGGGAGTGGAGATAAATTTTTTGCAAATATCCTGCGCGTCTCTTTCGCATATATCGAAACACTAGCGTACGCGTTCGAGCGAATCGAACGCGTAGAACGTTCCTCTCATTCGTTTCGAAATTCACAGGACAGTACACACTTGATGTAACTAACAAACACGCGAATGAGTTTGTTACATTACATCCGAATAACGTATATTTATAAGCTGGACAAATTTAATCCTTCCGCTTAGCGCATATTTTCCCGTTTCAAGTACCGAGAGAGCCGTCCGAGTGATGCCGGCGCGTCACATTTTTCTGATGGACAGCTCCGGTGACATTTTATTTCGTATTTACGTTTTAACGTTTCGCGACTGACAACGCAAACGAATACACCGTAAAATTATGATTTTCACGTATCATCTTAATATAAAATACACAGCGGATCCAAGAAGTATTTCAACACTAAATACCCGATTCTCGAAAAATCGCCAATATTTCAACAGTGATAATTTTGTAAAAAATCAACACGCGATCATAAAATGTGACTCATTTAACACTTCGACTGCCAAACTAGAAACCTAAAAAATTCCATCAAATCAATGTGGGTTATTTAATGAAATAAAAATTGAAAAAAATTATATGTATGACATGGAGTAGTCCTCCAACTTTCTGGCATTTTACAGATCCTAATAAAATTTGATACGATTAATATATTAGCTTAAAAATTCATTTTAAAACTTGGACAAATAGTTCCGTCACCCACATATGGGTGACATGGCAGTCAACGTGTTAAAAGCTGAAAGCCTCTACTTCCAAAATCCATCGTTCATTTTATTCCAAGATCTTTTTTCACGACGTAGCGAGCGAGAAACTGAAGACGCTTTTCTTATTGAAAATGTTACACATTCAAACGTCTGTGAAGACTTCGAAAAATTTTTCTTGTGTCTGATACTAACATAGATTTCAAGATTAAAGCTTCATCTTTACAATGACACCTTAAAAATTGATGTACGATTTTTTTTAGCCGTTTCATCGAGCTTCGCATGAGAGCTTGAACTTTACACTAGTGGAAGTTACACCAATGGAGCTATACACGACCGAACTTGTTCCTCATTTTCGTTACATAAAACAGTGAAAAAAAATCGTACGTCAATTTTTAAGGTGTCATTGTAAAGAGGAAGCTTCACTCTTGAAGTCTATATTAGTTTCAGTCACAAGGAAAATTTTTCAAAGTCGTCACAGACGTTTGAATGTGTAACACTTTCAATAAGAAACGCGTCTTCAGTTTCTCGGGTATTTATTGTTGAATCGGGTATTTAGTTTTGAAATACTTCTTGGATCCACTGCAAGTACCGCTGGAATGGATTTAACGTCTAATTTTATTTAAACTTAGAGGACCTGTATACTGCATAAAAATTCGCAGTCTAATTGTCCGGCGCAATCCAACGTTGATCTTTCCAATGCCATCAATTAGAATTGGAATGATTCGTTAATAGACTGTGGATCTCTATGCAAGATAAACAATATTTGCACCGATTGCAAAAAACACAGAAGCGAAATAAAAATCTCTTTTCTTCTTTTAATTATCTGATCAAGCTGAAACCGATGTCCTGAAATCTATTTAACATGTCCACTGCTTTAAATTGTGCTTACCCATTTCTGTCACAAACGCACAAAATCCGCAGGCTATTCATCAATTATTTCAGTACAGTCAAACCGCACAAAAAAAAATACTCAGAAACTTCACAAATAGCTACAACAAATAATTTTTTTATCAACATATTAAAGAAAATTTTTTTTATATGGTGAAGAGAGGCCGCATAAAAAAAAGTCTTAGAAAATATGTCAAAGATTTACGAAATAGCGAGGAAGTGCTTTCCAAACAAAATAAATAATTAAATTACATATGGAAAACCATTTTTTTTAAATTCAATTTCTCATTTTAAATTCACAATTCTCAAAATGCACATAGGTCCAAAATCGCTTTCGTTTGAAGATATTAGAGTTGATTTATTTTTTGTTACCATAAATTTTTATTGCATACCGTATACATTGTACTTATGTATACTAATAGAAAACATTACAACGGTGTTTACAACATCCTTGGCATTCATACACCGCATAAAAGAAATCGCCCAAAAAAATCGCATAGAAACGTTCCTCACAAAAGCAGGTTTGACAAAAATGTTCCTTGCATTCCCCCTCTTTCCTACTTTTGTAGACGATAATAAGTGGAGCGGAGGCGGGGAGGGGGGAAGAAAGTGAAAAGAACTTATCTCGTTTAACTCATTAAAACGAGTAGGCCATTTAAGTGGCCGAAAAGTTGCCGGCGTGTCGCCGCGCGCGCGCGCGATAAAGTTTGCAAGGAAACAAAATATTTGCGTTAAGCGTGCAAGCGAAAGTGCTACGCTCCGCGGAAGTCTACGCGATTTAGCAAGTACATCGCGTTACAATTAGATTTACATGCGAAATTTTACAAGGTTCTGGTAGGGGTTAACTGTACGCCGGTCTACTCTTGTGCCTCCGACATAAACTCGGTCTAAGGCGGAGGTAGAAATTGCCAGAGATATTTCTCGACGGCGATGTTTCGTGAACTAGAAATTCGCGTTCATTCGCCTGTAAAGCGATATCGTAGGCACACCATTCTTTGCATTTTCTTTGAGCCCCGTACCATCCAGACTCTTTCAATACGAGAAATCAGAACGAACGAAATAAGTAAAAAAAAAAGAAAAGAAAAGAAAAATAAGAGGAAGAAAAAGAAGACAGAGAATCGAGTTCAAGAATATATCGGATACAACGGAAATGCAATCAGCTGGAAAATATTCCTTCTTAACAATGACAGTATATTAAGTTTAATCGCATTTCGCGAGATTACACACTTTGTAGATTCTACACGAACTGACAGGAAAAAATCTAACATGAACGTGACACCTGCATTTCCCGTATAACACTCTTATAGGATATTCTTTTCGTACGAAACGAGAAGAATACGCTATGGAAAATATAAATTACAACTTAACATTTCTCCGAGGTTCCATTGAATATTTTTTTGCAAAATTTTGACGATGGAAAATTATTGAATTTTATTTATTTAGGCGCATATGTGTAACAAAATCTAAATTTCGAGCTCTCATCATTTTTATGCCTTGCAAAATGATTGAATAACTATAAAAATATAATTTATTATTTCGAAGGATACACTATTGTATACACAATATATAAAATACTTCAAAAACCGATTATTAACCCTTTGCACTCGGAGCTATTTTAACTTGAAAATTAAACATTTCTTCCAACCTAAAATAATTCCATTCTATATCATTTATCTTCATTTTATGGATATGAAATTTATGTAATACCTCATGAAATAATTAAATGTTTAGTAGTTGATTAGATCTCAACTTATTTAATAATGTAAACAATATTTTTAATAATGGCACAGCAATTTTTCTAAGGGTAAAATTGAATATGCAAACGATTTTTCTAATTTATAAAGCACAGAAATATAAACTGTTCAGTGCCATCCATGAAATTGAATACAAACTTCTACAACAAAACTGTACAATTTAATTTTAGTATAAATATTTTGGAAACTGTACGAACTTTCACAATTTATACGCATCCGATACTCTTATTACAAATACCATTGTTCCCCTTCGCGAGTTTCGGCTGTTGATTAAATTCACGCATCTAAATTTCAAAATTTCGAGTTCGACGGTAATAAACTTAATAAATCGATTCGAACTCCAGACGGCAACTTGTAACGTTATTTTAACTCCATTAGCTCAAAATTGCATTATAATTTCGCAGTCACCCCAAGACTGAACAGACAACGTACATAATCTCGCTACTTGTAGTTTCGGTGAACTCCGTGTAACTATACCGACAGAAATTGATGGAGACGTTCTACGAGCTGACGTTTCGCCAACTCAAAATTCCCCATTACCAGCTACCTCCGAAGTAATACACGAGTACACATGTTCCAGAGTTTCAGGTTTCAGAGCGCGACTTTATTTCGTTTCACCGCGACCGTTCGCGAACATAGACAGCTAAATCTTTCTTTGATTATGGCATAATTAAAATAGAAAATCAAAGTCATTTTTTACGTGCGATCTTGAAGGTCATTAAGTCGTATACGAACGAGATATATGATATATAAGAGTACATAACATTCCATTAAAAAAATTGATGGTCACCATCGTTTCTGAAGAAATAATGCAGATAAAAAAAAAGTTACAAATCACATTGCTTGCAAAAAACAATATAACTTTCTCCCCTTTCACTTTTTTAATCCCTTACAATAGCGTGTGTCAGACACGTGATGATGATTTTGAACAGAGTCTAATAAATATGTATGTTATTGATTTCCTATAAACCAAAATAAAATTCCACTTTGGTTTTGTTGATGTACAGGGTGTCCCAAAACTCCCTCAACTCCCGGAAATGGGAGGTTCCTGAAGTCATTTGAAACGACATTTTCCTTTTGCAAAATTTCAGTTGGGGTTTCGGTTAGGAGTTATTAACAAAAAACACGGACCAATCAGAGCGCGAGCGAGACGCCAACTGTCTGGCGCTCCGGCTGTATCTCCTACTGCCAAGAAATCAGATGAAATCGACAAGCGAAACAGAGCAGAAATCGATTGAATTAATTATTGTAAAAACTCACATAATTCAGCCGTAAATCCATTTGTTACTACGAAATGAGGGTAACTGGTCCTCTCGGTGACGAACTGCACAGCTGATCTCAGGTATACGGCAGTTCCGAACGGTAAGGGACGTACGGCCAGGTCAACGAACTGTACAGCTGTTCCGGACCTCCACTTTCATTGTTCAAATGATAAATAAATCGTATGTTTCCTTCACACAGATGCCATGCAATTTTTCCACACTCGCGATCACTGTTCACATTTGTCAACAAATAGCTATGCACTAATAATAATTCCAATATCACTTGTATTGCAGCACGAATCACAATAAACAGGTAATGCGATCAGTTGACTGCGGATTCCTCCTTCGGGTCGCCAGCGAGGTGAAAATGTTTATCAAATTGATGAACAGGATTAATAAATTGGTCGTTGCACGACATTGAACTTGCCTACTCGTTAAAATCCACAAGGGCATTCCTAATATCCGCCCTATGGAATTATCGAGCAGAAGGGATCCAATGTCCTTTCACTTTTTAACTGGTTTCACATAAGTAATTTTCTTGAGATCGCATGAAGTGGTATCCAATGTTTACTCTTTAAAACCGAATAATTTTTTAAAAATTGGACCATACGATTTGAGTTTTTTGGAGATTTTAGAAGGATTAGTTTACCAGCTAATGTGTAAACAATTGTTTTGAAAAATTGTTATTAGTCGCATTTGCGTAGGAAAACGTAAAGGTCTCAATATTTGAATTTTTTATCTGTGTATGTAATAAAAATTTAGTGAAACTTTTATGAAAGTTTCATCGAAATCGATCAAGGTTGTTATGAATATAGTTAATTGAAAATAGCAAAAATTTGTACAGAATCTGCGATTTAAATAAATCGCAAGACCTAAATTCAAAGCTTTTTACAATGCCCATAGCTTTAGCAATGAAACTTTGAACGTGTATACAACTTGCTTAGATATACAAAATAAATGTTTAAATTTTCATTACGGGCACAGATAAAAAATTTAAAAAACAACCAATAATATTTAAAAACAATTATTTACACATTAACTAGTAAATTAATCCTCCTAACATCACCAAAAAACACAAATCTTATGGTCCAATTTTAAAAAAGTTATGTGGTTTTGAAAAGTGTACGAATACTTTTCACACTCACTGTATACAGGCATACAATACATATAAATTTTCTCGTTCTTTACGAAATTACGAACTGCAAAAAAGTTCTAATCGCTGAAACCGTAAAATAAATTGTAAGGCAACGGGTTAAAACAATTGTGACATTACGATGTGATTGCACAAGTTTACTTTGAGTAAAAACGACGTTCGAGCTAAAAAACGTTCGGCACTCCGACATCGCATTTCGATCGACATCGAAGATTCGGTTGGCTAATTAGCAATTGAAAACATTAAATAAAATATAATAGCCGGTGGTTCAGCGAGCATCGAAAGATCAAATAGTTCCCGGCACACGGGAACGGAGCGAAGCGTTTTAAAAAGTAATTAATTATTCGTCGAAACGCTCGCCAGTTAATTGAGATCGAACAGCGACGAATTCATCAATTAATTTTCAATCAACCAACGACCGTACCGACGCGGGCTGAGCACGCGAGCCGAAGCCCGAAGCGCGGGGCGGTAGATTCGCTGGTTGATAATGATTACTTCGTGACAGATTGGTTCGGCGGGGCGCATCGGCTTTTGTTTCACCCGGACGCAGTTACGCATCTTAAGTATTGGCACGTGTCAGCCGGCGCAGCTCGCTATTGCTCCATTATACCGGATAAATGAAAAGCTACGAGCTATGAATGCAGCGCGCGTGACTTCGATATGTCACGTTTCTGATCCTCCGCTTCCTATACGTAGG
This sequence comes from Lasioglossum leucozonium, assembly GCA_028454225.1. Taxonomy (NCBI): domain Eukaryota; kingdom Metazoa; phylum Arthropoda; class Insecta; order Hymenoptera; family Halictidae; genus Lasioglossum; species Lasioglossum leucozonium. The sequence goes on along the minus strand of CM052207.1, from coordinate 3,442,660 downwards.
AGCTCCTTGCTCCTCCGCGTTCTCGCATCCTTCCATTTTCTCTCGCGCAGCCTCGAAATTCGAGTTAGTATGGCTGGGAATCCCTCGCTGGTATCGGCCGACTGCCGCTCTGAATAAACGAACGGGGTCGAATTTTGAATTTGTCGGGCGTGTCGCTGCTTCCGAAAAAAATACTTTCGTCAGCCAACTCGCGGTGGTACTGTTGCCTGCTTAAACCATATAAAAAAAATATATAGTTTCATTAGAAAAAAATGATGACATTGAAGAAAAATTTTTCCGAATCATTATATTGTCCCTTCGGTTAGGTTAATATTGTCCTATAACGTTTTTTTCTATTACTAAACGAGATATGCAAGGTGGTCAAGTTAGCTGGGACACCCTGTATACTTATAGATCCGGTTTCAGATAACCTGCCTTATTCCGAGATTAAATTGTCCAGCAGACGACTCTTGTGGGCAAAGTGCTATAGTCGACACGAAGCTAAAGTGTAGAGGGGAAAGGTGAATCGTCGTCGCATCTCATTCTATATAAGTATTATGGAAACTGTGCATACATGTATTTTATTACTCGTTCATTTTTACTTTATTCTTATTATTTTAACACTTTATTGACCGCTAGCCTATTAATCAGCTTTCCTATTTATCGGCTATTTATCAGCTATTTATGAATGTTAGTTCCCAAGGTCCTTTATTATATAAAATAAATGCAAAATAAAGTATAAATATCAATAAAATTACACTCCTTTGAAACAAAAGGAATAAGCACAACACAATAAATAGTGAAAATTTAGCCGGTACTGGGGGTAAATACGCGCGCGACTAAGCCAGTACTTAGTGAGTGGCAGCCTCAAAAACGAGCGGTCGATAAAGTGTTAAATACGGCTAACTTATTCTGTTGATTGTAATTTGGAAAAAGTTAAATTTTAATGTAGAAGTTGATAATATGTATTTATTCCCTCACAACTTACTTTATTTAAAAAAAGAATAGTAAGAACAATACGCGTGTGTATGTCGACGACGTGCTTCATCTCATGCACCATTTTGAATTATCTCGAACCGTAACTTGTGGGCACCAGATACTCTTATATCTTGAAACACTGCATCCTATCCACATACTATACCTATGTCGGGTCTATAAGTATATATGTATATGGACTAAGTCCATATGTATACTTAGAGACCCGGCTTCAGATAACCTGCCTTGTTCCAAGTCTACCAGATGACAGTTTGTGGGCAAAGTGCTATAGTTGAGAAGTCGCAGTATTCTAGCGACGCTAAAGTGTTCGAGGGTAAAGGGGAATTGTTGTCGTATCTAATTCTGCATAAATGTTTGTGGAAACTGTAAATGTAATGTAGAGGGTGTCTCACCCGATTTTGACACTTTGATTTTTTCGCTAGTGTTAGTCCTACCGAAAAATGTTTCAGATAAGAATTGAATGGCGCCCAGTGGGGTATAATTTGGTATTATCTGTTTATTCCTGGGTCAACGCGTTAAGGTCATATGAAGGTCAACTTCGTTCTTTTAAATGGAATTATATACTTTTTGATGCATCAATCGATGCAATTGGACATTCTTTATGCAAAATTATTAACTTATTTATGTTGAAAAATTAGTAGTTTAGGAGATATTTCGATTTAAGTAATTCTAATAATTTCATAACAAGCAAGATTAGAAGTATTAATTGTTGCTATAGTGTAAGTGTATTGTTCGAATTCTTTTTCAATGATTAACTATTTTTTAACACATCAATTTAAAAATTATTTTTTGTTAATCGTACGAATAAGGCTTTTATAGGTTGTTACGATCAATTTTGTGAGTAACTATAAATCCGGCGAATGGCACGGACAGCGAGGGTGTTGGAACTTATCGGTAAAATTCCCTGACAGCCACCATTTAAAATCGCTGCGAGCGTTTATGTCGCCATTTTACCAACCATAAACTCCACTCACATAGAAAGCGCATGATACATTTATTCTTGCGTGAACGTGTTCGATTCACCGATAGAATGATAAGCAGTCCTTGCACACCGGTTCGAGAGAGCATTAATTAAATCAACATAGTTTGAAAAATATAGTTGGAAAAATTTCAAATTTTGATAAATACAGTTTGAAAATTTAAAAAATTTTTTAAATTTCGAATCTTGAAAAATTTCAAATCTCAAATCTTAAAATTTTCAAATTTCAAATCTTGAAAAATTTCAAATTTCAAATCTTGAAAAATTTCAAATTTCAAAACTTGAAAAATTTCAAATTTCAAATCTTGAAAAACTTCCAATTTGAAAAAGAAAGAATGGTTCCGCAAACATTGAAGTAACCGGTCGAGCTCAGTCGTTTAAATTCAAAAATCAAAATTCCCAATTCTTCGTTATTCATCAATGAAACTTTTACCATTGTGTTCGTCTCGTTTTTCTGATTAAAACAACGCCAAACACGATATAATTACGATTATAATTACATTGTGATAACAAGCGATCGGACTTCACATTTACGGTAGAGGTACACGAATTTTTAACTTGGCTTGTTACACAAGCAATTATGATCGTAACCACATCGTGTTTGGTGTCATTTTAATTAGAAAAACGAGACGAACGCGATGGTAAAAGTCTCATTAAAAAAAAAAATAGTTTAATAGGTTGAAAATCATTTAATCTTTAATCATTAATCATTTAATCATCTAATCATTTAATTTTTCTAGTGTTCAATTTCAATTATAGCTGCTCAGTTTTGTCATGAATGCATAAAATCCGCTGTCTAATTATCAGTTATCTAGCTTCGTAATTCCTAGGAACATTAATTACGACATACATGTAGTATGTAGTGTCGAAGCAATGTTTCTCAAGTAAAATACAACTCGTAGCAAAAATCTAACCCGAGAGAAATTCCTTTTTACGATATAAATTTGTATGGTTTCATACATGATGCCTTGTAGTATTGTTGCGGACTGTGATTTGCACACTCGACTGTGACTAATACACACACGTATACATATATATCGTACAAAGCGTAAGACGTCGATAGCGCGTGGGTATAGGTACGAATAAGTATAAACTTCGGTACGACGAAACAGAAAGTATCGAGGCTCGACAATTGCCGGATTTGCACAAAGAAGCAATGAAACGTCTGCGTTTTCACGGGTACCGGCGAATGCCAGGTGAACGAGACCGATTTCCCTCGAGTTATTCCGTTTCACATTGTCGGCTCCATATACATAGAAACTTCATCCTTAATACACCATTTCAACGACAAATACGACTCCGCGATTGAACTGGTTATCGTATATATCGGTACAGGATGGTTTTACGAATTCAACTGGAAGATATCGTACCTGGCTCTTCACTTTTCAACATCTGTGCTGTATTTAAATAAACATTTTAAAATGTTTTCGATAGAACTCCTGAACGGATGGTACGCGGTACGGCAAAGATGTAGAGGAACTTCCTTTCTACCATCGTTTTCTATGTGGAATGTCACTATAACAAAATACAAATTTTTATTTTTTCAAGGTTATTTCAATGTCACTCTGCGTTTTTTTTTAATGGTGTTACGTGCCAGGGCCGCGAGTAGCTCGAGTGGCCGGCGAAGGGTTATCACCCTAGGAATATGGTCTCAATTTGTTAGTTGAGGTGCGCGGACGAACCCAATGTGAAATTGGGGAGCCGCTAAGATTATAGACGGCGAGGACGAACCTGATACGATTGTCAGGGAGCCTCTACGTTTGGAGTCAAACGCAGACGAACCTGATGCGATTGTCAGGGAGCTGCTAGGATGGTTGAAACTTCGTGAACGAACCCAATGCTAGATTGGGAAGTCACTGGGAGTAACGCGCAGACGAACCTGATACGATTGTCAGGGAGCCTCTAGGTTTGGAGTCAAACGCAGACGAACCTGATGCGATTGTCAGGGAGCTGCTAGGATGGTTGAAACTTCGTGAACGAACCCAATGCTAGATTGGGAAGTCACTGGGAGTAACGCGCAGACGAACCTGATACGATTGTCAGGGAGCTGCTAGGAGGTTGTAAAACAGCGCGGACGAACCCAATGCGAAATTGGGGAGCCGCTAGGAGGTTGACAGAAGGCACGGACGAACCTGATACGATTGTCAGGGAGCCGTTAGGATGCGGTCGAACCTGATGTTTAATCAGGGAGTCGCTTGTAGGTTGGATGAGAGCACAGACGAACCTGATGCGAAATCAGGGAGCTGTTTGGATGAGGACGAACCTGATACGATTGTCAGGGAGCCGCTAGGACGGTGTGACTTTCGTGGACGAACCCAATGCGAAATTGGGGAGCCAGTGGGAGGTTGGATAAATCTTTGGTGGATGATTTGAATGTCGCGAACGAACCTGATACGATTATCAGGGAGTCGCTAGGAAAAGTTAGTGGGCCTCGTAACTAGTATAATTTAGTTGATACAATCCGAGCGGTTAGATTGTGTCATGTGGGAACGTTCAACTGTTCGATTAGGATATTGGACGATAATTGTGGGTTTAAGAAGTTCTACAGAATTATCGGTAAAACACAAGTATATTCTATAATAGAGACTTTGTTACATTTGTGTAAATGACGCGATATAATTGAATTGAATAGAATAAAAAGAATAGAAAGGTAAGACTGCTACCTTACTAGGGTGCTCGGTTTTGACGCACTGGCAATACGGGGGTCTCGGAACGACTTTAAATGCTTAATAGATTTTACACCGACTCGCGGAATCTATATGGTAATCTTTGATCGAAGGGGACTTTAGCCCGATCTCACTGGAGGTCGATTCTACGAGATATAGCACGACGCGACACGATTCGTGACTACAGAAGTACTAGCCCACGAGTACAGAAATGCAAGGGCTTTATGTATACCCCTGCAACGACAGGTGGTATTTGTCAGAACTCTTGGAAAGAACGGATGGTCCTTCTCAGTATCTTTAAACAACAATCGTGTCTCATCGACGTCCAGTGGATCGTGCGTTTGTTTGGTTTTAGACTAAACATATTTTATTTAGGGTGGATCTGTGCGTTTATCTAGGACGGTTCCTGCCAGAAATGATCTTAAACAACTGTTCATCATCCGTAACAATGGAATGTCATATTTTTGTTTTGATATTATGATATTATTTGTTTATTTTATTAATTTTATTATTATTTTTTTAAATAATATTGTGATATTATTTTATTTTGCTATTATGAAATTACAAAAGAAAACAAGTTCAGCATACGTCTTTGAAATGACTTTGCCTAATCCAAGGTTGCAGAAATAGAATTTTAAAATCTACAGAGGTACCTGTACATTATTATTCTACCATGTACCGTTCAGATGTTATATCACGTGTGTATTTTCATTACATTAATTATAAAATACCAGGAATGCGGGGGATATTCGCACACGTATAATAAAGCCGCGCGGCATGTTTGATTCATTAGTTAATCATCATCTGTCGATATTGAAATAACAGATTGCGTAGACGTTATTACGTACAGTTAGTTGGATCGTTATAATGAATTGTTAATTAATAAAAGAATATGGTAGACACGGCACAGTGTATCGGTGCTTCTCGAGCTAACTAATAAAATCCTTATGAACGCAATGTGAAATTCAGTCTCGCCATTGTTCTGGCTGATTACACTTCAGAGTCTATGAGATGGACTCGGTGGATGGTTGGTTATCACGCTGCGTATTATTTGTTTACCTTCTGGATGTGTAATTACGATTATCTGTTAAAATTTCGCTTCAATTAATAATTCTGGTCGAGTTTATTATTCAAATTTCTTTGTTCCGGCGTGTGATTGTACTTATTTATTTAATCCTAACGTTACGATCAAGAAAATGGTAATATTATATTATAATAATGGTAGTATGTACTTGAAAAATCGTGAAAAGCGTTACTCTCCGTGTCCGCAAGAGTTCAGTGAGGAGGACCAGGAGCGGGGAGAGTTGCCCAGGCAGGTTGTCCAATTTGTTATTATCAAATATTACGGAAATTGAGTCTCCTAATTTTGATTGAAATAAACGAGACTCTATGTCCGAGAATTAATTGTTCTGTTGATCGAATACCTTCGTCTCTCTATTACGCAGTGCCTACCCATTCCACTGAGGAGCATACACCTCCAGACGCTTCAAAGCTCAAGCTGCCTCGGTCGCTGAGCAGTGTAACCCTACCCCGTAATCCGACACCGGCTCGGGAACATCGGCGTGAATCACTACTGACTACAGTAATTCATCGATAATTGTCTATACCACGGGTCTGGCCAAAGACAATTATCGTGAAGGGATACTATTCTTTGACTTTTGCCGAACGTAGAACAGGACACC